>CAKLIZ010000729.1:0-38367 GCA_922035795.1 Oreochromis mossambicus | reverse complement strand
AATATAAAGTAAGCTCTGGCGGACTTGGTTCTATGGTAGGTCTTAAACGGTTAAACAACCTGAGCCATGCCTGCTGCATACTGCACAATCCTATAGCTCTTTGGTGCTACGTATATGTTTCATTGTGCTGAGTGTGAATTCATCTCTCCTTTGTGATCAAGCATGTTAGTGAGACAGCTTATGTGTGAGTTAAATACCTTCAATCACACCTTCATTCATTTCAGCGCAAATCAAAATGAAAGTTCTGCTTTCCTGTAAATAGTCAGTTTCCTTGCCATATGTTTTTAGTCTTCGTCTTGATGCATTCTCAATCATCCAGGAAAGTAAATCTCCAAAAGTTGAATCTGTTCATCTGGACGTAGCGTTTTGTGGGAGAAACGTTTCGTCACTCATCCAAGTGACTTCTTCAGTTTCAGCTGACTGCAGGTTTCCAATCTTATAAACAGTACATTTGCATAATGACCCATGCATGAGACTGTGACAGCACTGAGCAGCTCCTTCAGTGGGAGACTGCGGCACCCACGGTGTGGGACGGAGAGATTTCGCAGGTCTTTCCTCCCCACTGCTGTCAGACTCCACAACAAAGACTTCATCTGATCAAACACACACATCCACTAATGTGCAATAATCTTTTCTGGCATCGTTGTATTTTTACTCAGTTGTATATAGCATTTGTATTCTATTTTTATCTTATTGTATATCTTATTCTATTTTATTCTACTGTATATAGTATTTTTATTTTATTTTATTCTATTCTGTACAGTTGTGTACTGTATTTATTCTTATTTTATTCTAATTTTTGCTTCATAACTTTTGCACTGTCCACTTCCTGCTGTGAAAAAACAAATTTCCCACGTGTGGGACTAATAAAGGTTATCTTATCTTATCTTATCTTATTTTATACACACCCTGCATTTTTTTGCTTGTTAAAGAGTTGAAGCTCAGTCAGTTAGTTGAAGGTCATAAGCTTTGTTTGGCGCTATGTCCAGACAATCTATTGTGTAAGTGACTTTGAGCTGTGAAAGGATGGCCTACTACACACTTATTCATGGTTATTCATTATTATCTATTATCTTTTTATTCGTTTATATCCTTTTTATAAAGCTTTGAGTAGTGGCATTTGATTAAAGCATTTATTCAATATATTACATATGTTTTTAGTTAAGGTTATTAGACATATTAGAATGGGCCTCTGTCTGGTAAGAGGTCAGAAGCTTTAGCTGGTGAGGTGACACAGAGTGCATTTGAGGTTGAGACACCCACACACGCACACAAACACACACATACACAGTAGTTAGACTCATGTTTAGGTAAGAGTTCAAATAATAGTTTGCAAGCTTGCAACTGCAACGTAATAATACCCTGATGTTATAAAAACAACTGCCTGTGTATTATTGGGAGGAGATCGATGCTGATTGTGTGCAGTGTTCATCTCCCCACACGTGTGTTCATTAAAATCATTGTTTGATCAAGCTCTTCTGGACCATCATTGTTTTGTTCTCATCCTCAATATTCTGAACACGTGACAGTTCCTTGTGTTTTTTGTTGATTTAAGTCCCTGCCATGCTTTGCTTTTGTTTGCGTTTTGCTTTTCACTATTAATAAAACTCACTCACAGCTACTCAGTGTCGTCAGTGCTGTTTTTCAACAGATTCGACACCACAGCGTCTGCTCACACCCCCACAACCTCACCTATAGTCAGACTGGAATCCAGAGCCACACCACTGTGCCAGCCTCTCTCTTCACATGGCGCTGTTGCCTCCTGTGAGATTCCTGACACCCCTCCCCCACCCATCACCTTCACTCAATACCAGGTTCAGAGGAAAATGAGGAGACTTCACTCAGGCAAGTCTGCTGGACCAGACGGAGTGAGTCCCCGTGTCCTCAAGGCCTGTGCCCCCCAGCTTTGTGGAGTCTTTCATAAACTGTTCAGTTTGAGTCTGCAGAGGGTCCCAGTGCTGTGGAAGACAAAATGCCTCGTCCCTGTACCAAAGATGCCACGTCCAAGTGGTCCCCAGGATTACAGGCCTGTGGCACTGACCTCCCAAATCATGAAGACCCCGGAAAGGCTCATCCTGGACCAGCTCTGACGCATAGTCAGACCACATCTGGATGCCCTTCAATTTGCTTACCAGCCCTGTCTCGGAACAGAGGGCGCCACCATCTATCTGCTCAATTGTGTCTACACCTACCTGGACCAGCCGGCGAGCACTGTGAGGGTCATGTTTTTTTACTTTTCCAGTGCATTCAACACCATCAGGCCGACCCTCCTGGGTGATAAGCTAACAGCGATGCAGGTGGATGCTTCTCTGGTGTCCTGGATTGTTGATTACCTAACATGTAGACCACAATATGTGCGTCTTTCACATTGTGAGTCTGACAAGGTAATCAGCAACACAGGGGCACCACAAGGGACTGTCCTCCCCCCCTTCCTCTTCCCCCTCTACACTACAGACTTCAGCCACTGCACAGAGACCTGCCATCTTCAGAAGTTTGCTGATGACTCTGTGGTGGTTGGATACATCAGCAGGGATGATAAGCAGTGTTGGGCAAGTTACTTTGAAAAAGTAATTAATTATAGTTACTAGTTACTTCTTCAAGAAAGTAACTGAGTTAGTAACCGAGTTGCAAGACTCTAAAAGTAATTAGTTACTTGAAAAGTAACTATTGTGTTACTTTTGAATGCACCCTCTGGGGTCCAGGGTATCATTGGCCATTTTTAATTACTTCTGATTTTCCCTCCACATTTTACCTTTAAAAACTATTTACTTTGCCTTGTTCGGTATAATAATAATAATAATAATAATAATAATAATGCATTGGATTTATATAGCGCTTTTCAAGGCACCCAAAGCGCTTTACAATGACATTATTCATTCACTCTCACATTCACACACTGGTGGAGGCAAGCTACGGTTGTAGCCACAGCTGCCCTGGGGCAGACTGACAGAAGCGAGGCTGCCATATCGCGCCATCGGCCCCTCTGGCCAACACCAGTAGGCGGTAGGGTAAAGTGTCTTGCCCAAGGACACAACGACCAGGACAGAGAGGCCGGGGATCGAAACGGCGACCTTCCGGTTACAGGAAGATCGCCATCCCAACCCCCTGAGCCACGGTCGCCCCACATCCTTTTCAGCAAAACCTCACGTGTCTGAAATTACAGTTATGTTTTCATTTTGATATACTGTAGTAACCAGTGATGGGAATAAGGGCGTTACTAACGGCGTCACTTTTTTCAGTAACGAGTAATCTAACTAACTACTATTCCTATCGTTACAACGCCGTTACTGTTACTAACAAGAAAATGCGGTATGGTCGCATTACTATTTTTCAACAAACAGACGGTTGAAGCTGTGTTCAGCTTACCGCAGCTTATATCAGTTGCACGGAAGTAGCTGTAAGTAATCTGGGCGCTACAGCTTTAAGCAGCTGCACGCGCTCACGGCAATCACTTTCTGCCCGACGATCACTTTTCGGCACAACACCTGGAGCTAGGGGAGCAAAAACAATCGCATGAGTGCTGCTGTTTGGCTGAGGAAGAATAAAGTAGTCGTGGTAAGCCAATCACATGACCACTTAAAGATGACAAAGCAACACGGTGATAAATACCAGTTTTTAAATTGTGTTGATAGGCCAGTAAAACCAGAGTCATGATAAACAATATTGTTAAAAGATTATTGAACATATATGTGATCAGCTCCATGAAATGTATTCCTTAATTCATTATTAAGCACATGTCTACGTGACTTTTCACCTAGTAACTTGTGTGCAGCTACTAACCGCTTCCTGTCTTCAGAGAACATTTAGAAGTGAAACCTCAGCTCTTTTACGAGTAGAGAAGGGAAAAACCCGCTGCTCTGAGTGACGTTGTTACCTTGACACACACACACACACACACACACACACACACACACACACGCACAGACACAGAAACATCTTGTATAAATAAAGAAACGCAGACGGTGACAAAGTGCGAGTCCATGAGTGTCTCCTGTGCGAGCGCTCTGTGACCGTCCTCGCGAGTGAAAGAACTGCAGTATTTGTGTTTTCTAACTCAGGAGTCTTAGCTGAAGAAAGAACGGCAGGGTGATTTAAAGAAATCCCCTGTCAAATATATATGCGGCGTGTTTTTCCTCAATAGTTTTGTTACGTTTACTGTCTAAGGACAGCGCTAGCAAGCACTCTCTGCTTATGAGCAAAAAATGAAAAAAACAAAACAAAAAACAGCCCTTTAGTGTTTGTGGAAAAATGCACCATGTCGACCAATCAAAAATGACATGGCAACATGACATTTGGTTGTTTAAGAAGAGGGGGAAGTTTTAGGAGTGACAGAGAGAAAGAGAGAGAGCAGAAAAAGAGAGAGCGCGAGTTTTGAGATGTGAGAGATTTTGGAGTGTGTAGTTAATGTGTTGTCGTGTGTAGTGTTGTGGATGGTTTTGTGTTGTGTGTCAGAACAATGAGGCAACTGCTGAATGAAAACCGGAGCAGTGATACACCTGCTGCTGTCAGACCTGCAGGTATCGGGCTGTGATGTTCTCCTTTATAGTGGACAGAAATTATTTTTTTGGAGTGGCACAAATAATTTGGTGGCATCTTATTGAATGCAGAACAGCTGATTGTTCTGTAAATAGTTTGAAATGGTTATTTAAAAAAGGGTAAAAGGTAAATGGATGCAAATAACTTTGTTGTTTGCAAAACTTGTGCATAGGATTTTAAAATTGACAATTTATATTTGCATTTAAAGTTATGAAATATGATTTATTAAACATGTTTGTGGTTGTTACAGTAAAAAATCAAACTTTTTCTACTCGAATTTCATGTTTTTTGTCTGATTTTAGATCAACTGTGTTGCCTTATTATCCCTACCTGCGTCTTCCCTCGGTGCTCTGTTCGTGTCCCCGAGTTTTGTGTTGTTAAACAGTCTGTGAGTTTCCTGTTTTACTTTGTAGGTCTGTGTCTCGTCTTGTGAATTAGGTTCAGCTGTGCTCCCCTCCTGTGTGTCATTCCCTCATTACCCTGTGTGTATATGTAGTGGGTGTCAGTCTGTGCTTTTTGTCGCGTTGTCTGCTTTACTCTGTGTGGATGAAACCCAATAGAATGACGCTCCCGGCGGTAACTCATGTTCAAGCCCTAACCACAACCGTAATCTTGTTACTCTCAGAAAAATTATGGTTCTTAAATGGTTCTTCAGATGTCTTTATGGTTCTTTAACCATAAAGACATCTGAAGAACGATTATACGTCAAAGAACCTTTTTATTTTATAGATGGTTCTTTAGGTATTACAAATGGTTCTTTAAAGAACAAAAGGTTCTTCATCCTTAGCTATCTAAGTTTCATGGTGTAGAATGGCATAAATATTTATTCACTATAGTGAGGCTGTGAAGTATACTGTGTGTTTTGTTTGTGTGCATGTGTGTGCAATCGGAGAAGGCGGGTTGCCTGGTGATTACCCTTTAAGAGCAGGTGGTAGGAAACTGAATATTCAAATAAAAGTTAGAAATACTTGCTTAAAAATATACTGGTGGCAGGGGTGGAGGCCAAAGCCTAAAGCCTCATCACCTCTGTGGACTCATTCCGCTTCCTGGGTACCACCATCACCCAGGACCTGAAGTGGGAGCCCACCATCACCTCCGTCATAAAGAAAGCCCAGCAGAGGATGTACTTCCTGAGGCAGCTGAAGAAATTCAACCTGCCAACACGGACGATGATGCAATTCTATACCGCAATCATCGAGTCCATCCTCACCTCCTCCATCACCGTGTGGTACGCTGGAGCCACTATCAAGGACAAGCAGAGGCTGCAGCGTGTTGTGCGCTCTGCTGAGAAGGTGATTGGCTGCAAACTCCCATCTCTGCAGGTCCTGTACACCTCCAGGACACTGGGGCATGCAGCTCGGATCACAGCTGACCCTTCTCACCCTGGACACAGTCTGTTTGACCTGCTCCCCTCAGGCAAGAGGCTCCGGTCCATTCGCACCAGAACGTCTCGCCATAAGAACAGTTTCTTCCCCTCTGCTGTTGGACTCATGAACAATAACCATATGACTGTTCCCACCACTAACACATGACCCTACACTGTGTTCACTGCATCATTCCATGTCTGGCACTGATCACCACCTGCACTCATGTACATATCTATCCTCTTGGCACTTTTAATTCTTATTTTTATGTCTATTTAAGTGTTGTATAACATTATGTTTGCACTAAGTACCACAGCAATTTCCTAATGTTGTAAACCTGCTCAACATTTGGCAATAAAACCCTTTCTGATTCTGATTCTGATTCTAAAGACCCTACCCCCCACCCCCCACCCCCCAAAGCACACTGCTTAGGTAAATGATCTCAGTACTTGTTCATCACTGAGCAATTTATTAATATGTGTGTCGAGCCAAATAAATGACAGAGAGAGTGAGAGAGTGACGTTAGACACGTCGTACTATGGCAACCTCGGGGGGGGGG
The DNA here is from genome assembly GCA_922035795.1 of Oreochromis mossambicus. Classification (NCBI taxonomy): domain Eukaryota; kingdom Metazoa; phylum Chordata; class Actinopteri; order Cichliformes; family Cichlidae; genus Oreochromis; species Oreochromis mossambicus. The sequence goes on along the minus strand of CAKLIZ010000729.1, from coordinate 31,908 downwards.
GCACAATAATTCTGTTCACAGTTCCAACATTGAGGTTTGCTTTCATTAATATGGTCCTCTCACAAAGAATGATGACTTGTTTTAGTTCACCGACTTCCTGTAGTAAATAGTGATTTGCAAAACGTTGTGGAAAACCACAGAGCAGGCACGTATAGTGAATCTGCAGGTAAATGAAGATCAGATGTCTCAGACTAAAATCTGTATTATACTTTTAGTCTTAAGACCATATGTTGTATATTTATCACCCTTGTCAGGGTGTTTTATGGCTGACATAAAACCCATGTCAGCCATTGGTTTATGGACTTTGTATTTTGAAGCCTCAACATTTGCTTTATTGCTATTGCTATGTGGGTTTTTGTGAGCCTTTTGGGACCATATTAGGATGAGGGATCAGAATCTGGAGTCGTGCACACTGTTTCATTTAGTGTGTATGCATAAGATTCGTACAGCAGATCCAAGTTGTGCCTTGAAAACCGGAAAGTCGTCTGCATAGAGGAGAACTTTAATAGCAGGCTTGTACAAAGTGAGGCTTTGTGCTCACATTTGCTGCGCAGCAAAAAACAAATCTGCACCTCCTGCTTTAGATGCAAGTTGTGTTTGTGTGTTCAGAGGCTGCGGCGAGAGGCCAAACTGGAGTCCATCACAGGTTGACTGCAGGTATCAATTTATGATACATTTTATTTTGAAAGAATAAAAATGGTTCTTTAAAGAACCACTTCAAAAAAGGTTCTTTAAAATGTTTTTTTAAAGAACCATTTGAAGGACCTTTTTAAAAATGGTTCTTTGAAAAACCATTAAAGGTGCCCCAAAGAACCATTTCTTGATGGTTCTTGGGCTCTTAAAGCGAGAGAAGCTAAAATAGTTAAAATAACAGAGGATGAACTAATGGAGTGTACAAAGTCTCAATCTACTGTAAGATTAGGAAGATTTATTTTGAACTATGACTCATGTAGGCTACTCCATAGAGTCCAAGAGTAAAAATATTGAGCTGCAAATGTACATTGTTAAGTACTAAGTAAGTATTCAGCGTTAAAGTTTCTCAGTGCTCTTACACCAGTCCTGTTACAGATCATGTTGTTTGTGCCAGTGAACATTTGACCTCTACAACAGGAAACAGCAGGAAGGAAACATTATTCATCTATAACTTCTGAGTTGCAAAATTATTTGAACTGCTTATTACTGAGTTACACTTGTTAGAAAGTGTTAACATTTTAGGGTCTCTCATAATTGATTACTAAAATATAATGATTGCTAACACCAAAGGATTTGCAAACATAGAATAACAAAATGAATCTCTGCACACTAAATTAGTGAATCAACAAACAGATTTATGAATGATTACAGTTAGAGTTGTTAAGTTCTTAATAGTTGAGTCTGTTAAGTAAAGACAAAATTTTATTTGTGTTATTTGTGATCAAGTCTTTTCAAAACAAGCAATTAGTATTTCTGCTTATTCACCTGATAGAGTTGCAGCAGGTGTGTGGATGACTGGAGAGCCCAAGAATGGTATTTAAACAGTCTGATCCATGCCTGCTGCATACTGCACATTCCCGTCTCTTTGGTGTTACGTATGTTCTTTGTGCTGGGTGTGATTTCATCTCTCCTTGGTGATCAAACATGTTAGTGATACAATTGTATTGAGTAAAAATACCTTCAATGGCTCACACATGTTTCAGCAGGAATGAAAATCAGTAAAGTAGTAAAGTCCACCTCGTCACAATCAGCTGATTTCAGGTCTTTATTTGTTTGTTTATTTTAATAATTTTACTATATTTAATTGAACAAAACCTCCATTTTCATTTTTTTTTAAATTAAAGGCCATCAAGTATCAAGGGGTGTGCTGAAATTTGACACTTTTTAAATTTTTGAGTCTTAAAAAAGTCTTCAAGTCAAAGTGTCACAATGTAAAGACCAAATATGTTTGTCGTTCTGTAGAATCTTTAGTTCTAATTTTGAGCCGCATAGTGAATATAACATACTACCCCATCAACCACTACTACCTCCACCACCACCACCGTACACACACACACAAACACACAATTTTTAATTTTTTTTATAACTAGCCATCTTTATTTCATCAGTGTAACATTATGGAAATTTTAATTAATTAATTGATTAAATTAAAATCTTACCTTTTCCATCTAAGGCCCTACATGGACTTGTCGCACATCTTTTAAATTATTTTACTAATCAAGTGAAAGAAAACGGAGTCTGGAATAGGAACATGATTCAGCGCAATCTTTTAGTTTTCAGTTAGTTAATAATACCTTATGCTATATTATTAAACTCAAACATGTGTATACACACAGATTCAAACATAACAAAACATTAAGAAATAAATGAAAATATTTATTAATACATAATACATGATAGCATATGATGGACTTGTCGTCTGTGATGAGCTCAAGTTTGTCACACCCTGCTCCTCAAGCTGTGAACAAAACTGTGAGCAAAAATAAAAGTGTAAAGGTTCATCTGACATTCATCTTACCTTTTTATGTCATAACTAGAGATGGGGAGTAAACCGTAATCCGATTACTTTTTTCAAGTAAAGAGTAAAGTAGTAAGGGAATACTATTGCAAAAAGGTAATTAGATTACTGTTACTTTCCTGTAAGCATGCTGCGTTACTAAATGGAGATTTCGTGTGTCATGACAACGACGTAAGCGAGTGCGGCTATGACCATGCAGCGTTTAAAGCATGGAAGTACTGACCTTTGAGTTTGATTCCGTAAAAAGTGACAAAAACATTAGAGTCCGCTTTTCACTCCGTGGGAAGAAAACTTCTTTTTACAGCAAAAAACCCCTAAACTTCTGAGCAAGCACTGTGAAATGTGAAATTCACAGAGAAACTCTTGGATTGTTCCTCTGACATGACGGCTGCAGCACTGCTGCACCAGGGCAAACCTCCACCTGCCCCACTCCTGCTATACAGGTGAAAATAAAGCAACAGGACTGCTGAGTCTTTGATTTTATTTATTTTCTGCTGTGTTTTACTTGCATTTATTTGAAAGAGTGAGTGTAAAGACAAAAAACTATTTTATTTTATATGCTGGAATATGCAGATAATAGCTTTAAATGTTAAACAAATTCCTTACAGTTAGAGAATGTTGCATATCAGTGATTCTTGAAATAAGGGACAAAACATGTCTGACAGATAAAACCCAATTTTGGGGTTAAAAATATGCATACAAGTGTTAACCCAACTGACTAAAAGACCAACCAAGGCAATATTAATACAACAAAAGTATGATTTTGCATTTTTATACATATATTTATTTTAAATGGTACAATACATTACCAGTACCTTAAAAATCCATTGTCCATAAGCAGGTGTGATAATATTAAAATACAGAAATATAAAAATTAAAGTAATGTAAAACTAAACGTCATGGAACTTGTCACTAAGTATTTAAGTCAATACCTTATATAATATCAAAATATGCAATTGAAAATTAAGTTTTACATATTTTTTAAGTGATTAAAATCGTGTCTAGTTTTTATCAACGCCATCAGATTTTCAAAAAGTACAAAAAAATCAGGAATTATTGTGGATAGCTTACACTCTGAGGACCCCTTTACCACTTCCTGTTTGATACACATGCCATGAGGTCACTGCTCTGATAAGTTTTTTTATTCTTATTTCATTTATTGCATACCTTTCTGATAAAACCCTTTGTCACAACCATAGTATTTCAACACCACAGTCGATATAATGCAAGATTTTATTTAATTTGTTTTGTAAAAAGATCTTCATTTAGGTGGATTGTAGCGGCCATAAGCAACTGATGACAAACAAGATCGCTTCTGTCAGAAAAACGTGCTATGAGAGAAAGTAGGTAGGGTATTTTGTCAACACCATCAGGATTTCTGTCTGATGGTGTTGACCCTTTTTTAATGGTGTTGACAAATGCCACAAAAGTGTGCTATTCACAAATATATTAAGTTATTCTATTAATATTTCAGTCATATTACTTCCTGTGCATTTTACTGATATTTCTGCTTTACAGATGTGTCGAATATGATGGAATTTGCCTTATCTTGAATCTCATTGTTAATGTATACTTTATTAATCCCGTAGAAAAATGCTTAGTCCTCTGCGTTTAACCCATTCACTCAGTGATGCAGTGGGCAGCTTCCAATCCAGGATAGCCGCTGTTTGGAGGATTTGAATGCCCAACCTTCCGATCATGTGGCGAACACTCTGTCTACTGTGCTATCTCTGCCCCGAGAGCTGGTCTTTAAGTGATGATGTATAGATCCTGCTTCCGGGCCCGAACTACTCTGTGTTTATTAAGGCTGTCGAGCTTTTAACACGTTTTAATGCTTTGTATATTGTTCTGTTTAATCTGAACAAGCCCCTAAAAACAGTCAGTGATCACTGTCAGCTTAACCATCAGGAACCCTCACATTAACTTTTATCAAGTGGAAAAAAGTTAGCGTTCATCCTCCGGCTTCACTGTGTTTATGTTATGCTAACATAGCTGTGTCGCTAGTGAAATACAGGCCATTTATTATGTAACACATCATTATATACCAGCTAGTCCTACTTGAGTAACCCTACAAACCTCACTGCTGTTTAGTTTTCTGTCTTCATTTATGTTGGAATGTAGGTGGAAACCAGCGAGCCAACTTCTAACTCTGTAAAATTTGGATGCCTGGATGTTACACCTGGTAGAGCAGCCACACTGATCATTTTATTAAAGAAGAAAGAATTTAAACAGTTTGCAACCCTCAGTGATGCCGCAGAGTTCCTTTGACTTTGGGATGTGCAGCGGAGTTTGGACCTGGAAATGGCTAATGACGTCAGACTTAAAGACCGGATAGCATCTCTATTGCTTAATACATAATTGTCTTGTGAATATTCATCCTTAATCTGTATAAATGCATATGGTTCAGAAAAATTATAGTAATTACAAAATGGTACATTTCAGGCTACAATGGCAAAGAAATAAAAAGAAAAAAGAAAGAAAAAAGAAATATATATATATAAATTAAAATGTAAACAACCAAACTACTTTGTGTAATTTAAAAGAAAAAAAATACAGTGTACGCCAAAGTAAGTCCTTGTACGTACACAAAAGCACTTGATGAATCTGACTTCTGTGACCATCTGCTACTTGAGAATTACCTGTATTTAAAATTAAAAAAGAAAAAGGAAACATTTGTCAAATACGACATTTAGAAATATGGATGTGAATTATGAGGTTTTATTTGCAGTAAAACAAAAGTCAAAGAGTAGCAGGTTGGGCTGGGTTGTCACAACAGTGAAAGCTGACGGTCAGTTCATTGTCTTTACCTTGTTAGGGATGGAAGATTGTGTCATTGTTGTTGGCACGCCAGCTCACTGTAAAATTTGTCACACCCTGCTCTTCTAGCTGTGAATGAAACTGTGAGCAGAAACGAAACTGAAACGGTTCATCCCACTTTTTATTTGTGTGGAAGTGTTTATGGTACGTGTGTCTCACCTGCTGCAGGAGAGAGTCACTCACTGATGGAAGATTCAGGTTCCTGTCAGAGCGTATTTTCAGTTTCACCACAAATCTCTTGGTTTTACGTTCTAAATCCCAAAACAAAAGTAAATAATTAAAATGTAAGTTTAATACATTCACAAATACCCTACATATGTGTAAAGGATGCAATTTTACAAAACAGTTGGGAAAGTTAGACAATTAAAAAGTAATTTCTCTGCATCAGGTTTTAAAATTTATGCTGATCAAAGTCTCATATAATAACATATTTCTCTTATTGACTTGAATTCATGCTTTTATGCTAGCAAACTCTATTTCACTCCAGATAACAACCTTCTCGTCTTGTCATGTAACTCCTTAATGTGCGATTTTGTCATACAGAGTGGTGACCACAAGTTGGCTGGTATTGTGGTGGTAATCATCAGTTTGGTCAGCTTAGGAGGCGGTATTAATAAAGATTGAATACCTTGGTAAAAGTACTTTTCTAATGCCAGAAATTAAAAAAAAATATTCAGGCAAAACATTTTCAGCCTGAATTAATTGCACTGAAGTTATTAAAAACTGCCTTAAATTTGTTAAGCAGACCATTTACTGAAGTTTTAGTTGATGCTGCAGCCGATTCCAGGAAGAAAGACGTGCAAAGTTAAACGCTATTTGTGTTAAAAACTAATGGGGACCATCGACACAGATTGAAAGGAAGAATTCTTGGGACCTAAGACAAAAACTCCCCACATTTTCTGATTAATGTTAGTCTGTAAACAAGATAGAAACAAACCTAGAATTGCCTTAGAAAAAAGAATATACCAGTGGTTGAGTCTGCTACATGACAAAACAGATACAACCAGCACATACAACGTAGTAAGGCTTTAAAATCTGTAATTTATCTCAATGCTCCATAACAGACATTACAGATAAAGAAGTGAAAACAATAAGTTTCTTTCTTGCCTCAATGGACAAGCAGGACTTTATTCTAAGGTAAAAAAGAAAAACAAAAAAAAAACAAGTCTATCTAAGAGGGAGTCATCATTTGTAATTCTATTGAGATTCTAACTAAATCTCAGAGCCCTGAAAACTCTATTTTTTCCTGAAGCCTGATTGAAAATTACTTAGAATCTTATTTACAGTCAGGAAATCTTTCAGCTAGAAATCAACCACTAATTGTTTAAGACTGATTAATCCCCATCTTAAAAAAAAAAAAAAAAAAAAAAATCAGATTGAAATTTCATTTGTATCTAAAGACCAGTTAAAAACACAAGTAAGTAACTGGTGGGGCAATAAAGTGAGCAGCTAGCTTTAAAATCAGTGGCTACAAATGGTCAAGGTGTGCTGAATTCACGTATTTAAATGTTCAAGGACTTTGTGCACAACTGATGTCACTTTCACTGGGTTAAAATTAAACCAGGGCCATTAAATTATGAGTGAATGCAGCTGAGGAGTGCTCATAAGAAATATATAGAGTTTCAAACGGTGTACCAGACATTATAACAAGTTAATTACAGCAACCAAGCATGTCAGCTTTGTTAAATATATGTTGAGAATCTTAAACCACATAGAGATTTTAACATGATTTTGATATCGATATCGATTTGTTTGAGGTCTGCATAAAACAATAATCAAATTAGGCTTTTCTAGTGCTAACATGTATTGCACAGCTACCTGAATAGCAGTCAATCATCTCGCCATGATGTAGGTGTTGCATATACAGTGTAGTGCTCTCTTCCATCGCTGTCATCTGGAAAAAAATATTGATTAAAATGAGTAAAATCACTTTATCTCTGACATTTAGATAATTACTTGAAGTTTTACTTGTGAGTTACATTCAAAGCACATAAAAGGTCTCTTGTTGCTGCAAGTGTCGGCGTTCCAATACCCGTTTGCTCCCATCCATACACAGTCACCAGCTCCTTTGTTTGCACTGAAATTGAAAACAGTAACTGCCCCAATGCCCTCAGACCACACCCACTGCTCGGTGTCTGATTTCACCAAGCCAATCCAGATGACTCCTGTATCAGGATGGGCAGTGCTCTCTAACAGTGTCCACCATGCTGTCTATGGTAGCCAGGTCAAATTCATGCACTTTGCAGAAAGCGTGGGCTTCCCTCCAGCTCATAGGTGTTTCATAAAACTGGTACAGACGATGCTCTGTGGACCACATTTGTGAATAAGAGGTGATTATTGTAATAACGATTATTAATATGTATTTATTTTAAACATTAAGGTCTAATGTTGTCCTATTTTTGGTCATTTCAAGGAATTTAACTGGATGACTCATCAATGTGGTCTTGTGAGTAATTTTAATAGGCCAGTCACTGCTAGGAAACGTCACCACTGTTTCAAGATTTCTTCATTTGTGCGCAATGGCTGTCATCATGGTTCACTGGAGTCCCAGTGCATTCAAAGTGGCTTTAAAACCCTTTCCAGACTGACAGATATCTGTGACTTTCTTTCTCAGGTGTTCTTTTAGATCATGCCATTATGTGTTGCTTTATGGGGTCTTTTAGCCTGCCTCACTTTGTCATGCAGGTTCCATTTAAGTGATTTATTGATTCAGCAGGTCTGCTAAAACCAGACCTGAGTGCCTTTAGTGAAACTGAACTCATGTTTCCAACAAAAATGTGGTAAATCACAGTTAATTCATGATTTAACAAGAGGGACAATGACTTTTTCAGATAGGACCACGTACATATGGATAACATTTCTCCCTTAATCAATAAATTTAAAAACTGGATGTTGTATTTACTCATGTTATCTTTGTCTACTATTAAAATTTGTTTGATGATCTAAAACTTTTAAGTGTGACTAATGTTTTATGAATTAAAAAAATACAGCATTGAATGTGAATTTTTTTTTTCAAAAGCCAAAAATGTCAAAAAATGTAATTAAAAAAGGAAAAAATATTTAAAAATCATTCATTTATGAATAAAGGCTTTAAGCAGGCATTTCTTATTGCAGCTCCCTTTACATTTGCACTTCCTGGCAGGATTTTTGTATTTTATCAGCTATTTGATAGGCTTATTTGGCCTTTCAGGATCACTTCTGATGCTGGTTTGGTCAAACTAGAAAAAAAGCTCCCTCTAAGAAATAAAAGTAATTATTGTACACATTTATTATGAGAGCATTGAATATTTATGTCAAAACTCAGTGCAAACCAAAATTTCCACCATTTGAATATGTTTAAGCACACAGCAATATGTAGGTCATAATTATTTCTGATACAATTATCAGGATTTGTAGAGAAAGAAAACGTTTTAACTCATACACATTAGTTCTGCAAAGACTGTGAATACATAAATACGGTATCATAAACATCTGAGTGTTATGTTCTAAAAATCTTGTGAAAATTTTGAAAGTTACTAAAATTTAAAGCAAAAAATGTAGATTTACCTCCACAGATGGGTTTATGGTTCATGACTGTGAAATGGAGGAGAAAGTTCAAATAAACAGATTATGTCTGTAACACAAAATCGAAATTTGCATGGAATTAGGACATTTAACAAAAACGGAGTTTGCTTAAAAAACTAAATTTAACAATCTCAACTACCGGTAAAGGAACTAATGGAAATAAATCATTTTTTTGTGTGCAAATAATTATTTATAATCAAAGTTCTAAAATTACCTGATATGATGCGTTGTGTACTCTGCGGCTTCCCTGTAACTTCTGTGGTTGTTTTAGGTGTGCTAAGTTTTAAAATATTCACACTGCATGCAAATCCATCATGGTGAAATCAATTTACATGCCGTGTTAAGATGGTGCTGTCGGTAAGTGTCGATGTCATCAGGTAATCACTTAGGGGTTCCAGGAAACTACTCAGGATTTAATGCTAAATTTACATGCTTAAAGAACAAAAAAAGAACAGTCTGGGGGAGGGCACTGTTGAGAAAGGTGGCTTACCTCTCCTTACATCTGAGAGAGGGTAAAGGGGCCTAACATCCAGCCTTTTATGTCAGAGTGCCATAAAACAGTTTATCTATACGTCCTTCTGCTATTCAATTCAATTTTATTGACCAAATCACAACAACAGTCGCTCAAAGCCTCAAGATACTAACAGTAAATCATCTTCATTCTAGTTTACATCTGATTAATATGTTAAATGAGAAATGAAGCTATGTAGTTGAAATGATTCAAATGTCGGGATTTTGTGTACATAGATATGATCCAGCTTTGACCTTGGCAGATTTGTGTCTCTGTGTCTGCAGAAATGTGAAATACAATGAGCCTGTCATTATGCATGATTCTGAATAAGAGAAATTTAAAAAGTATATAGCTGTAAGTGTTAAACAAAGAATCTTTTATGTTATGACATACAACAAATTACTACGGTCACCATAGTAATTCGTTTTAAGAATTTATTGGTGTAAAAGGCTTCGCTTTATTGCACTATTTCACTAATTTTCATTTGGGATTATGGAGATGTAATTGCGTGGCATCACCACAAGAGGGAAGCATGTCCTATTTTCCATGGAAGCGATACCTGCAGCAAACAGTGGTGAGTCTAAAGGAAGGCATGGTTTTTACTACACCACATTGATTTCAAGACTTTTGTTACATTTTTAAGATTGAAAGTGAAAAATATTAAAAGTTGTATTAATTAAATTGCATGAAACTTTAAAAATATAAAAAGTTAAAGCTTTTTCACGAGCCAATAACAATGTATATTGTTCACTAAACTTTGAGCCACTGACCTGACTGTTTTTAGGTTGGACACTGAAGTACTGTTAATGTTAATTAATAACTACTTCATCATAACATCTGTTTTCAGCGGTACCAAAACTTCCCCCCAATAAATGTCAAAAGCCTTCAAAGAACACAGAGTCAAGGTACATTTTTTATGCCTTAGTTTAGATTGCATATATATTATTTTATTTGACTTTGACCTTTGACTGCACTTGAGATTATTTATTTTTGCATTTTTTAAGAAAATGTTTTCTATAGAACATTAAATTTCACTATGGCACATAAGTACAATCAAAGGATTTAGGTGGGATGTTTTTGACAGATGTAAGGAAATAAACTTTAAAACACTGCAATTTCTAAAATGGAAACCAATGAGCAGTTTTTTTTTCTCTTTTTTTCTCTTTTAATATTTATTATTGCTCATTAATTGAACAAAAGTATTTCTTATTGATCTACATCTCAATTAATCAATGGAATAACTGATAGATTAATGGAGTAATAAAATAATCGATAGCTGCCGCCCTCGTCGTAACAAGGACAGCACGTATACGCTGGTGTCTGACCCCCTCTAGTGGCGAACACTGGAACAGCGGTATAGAAAAATGAGTTTGTTTTGTACTTCTCTACTGCACTTGTGACATTAACTATTTTATTATTTATTATTTTACATTTTATTATGTTAATTATACTTCATTATGACACAATATTGGTTAATTTTTATGCCAAAACTACCCAGCAGCCCAGAACAGCACATATTTTTCATTTTTGACCATACTTTACATACTATAATTATTGTTCAGATTATCAATGCCTGCATTACACAACTGTGTGAAGAATTCAATGTTCAGCCAGATCTTAGAATAGCCACACAAACAGTGCATGGGATTAATAAGTACAATGATGAGTTTATTGTTAAGTGGAAGTGACTGAACAAATGTACAAATGAAATGACTCACCCACAGTCAATTGCAGAATAAATTAAATGAAAACCCACAGAATAGAATCCATAATGTCCCTCAGTTTAAATCCACAATGAAACTATTGCCTCTCTTTTTTTCTTATGAAAGGTTTTTAACCCTCAGTTGTTAAAGGCGATGGAGTATTGTCATTACCCTGCCAGGTAAGCAGATGGGTGGATGGGCTGTCGATTGGCGTGGAGTTTGTGAATGTGATAACTGGAGAATGAGGCAATGTAGAATTTTCAGACATAGAAGGCTATGTATTTGGGCTTATTTTACAGCCAAAGGACTTGGGAACCTTGCAGTTATTGAGTCAGGTAACTCCTCCAGTTTCTATTAGGGTTAAAGTTGCACACAGGTAACCACAATGTAAAAGAATAATTTGTCAATTTTTTTTTTTTTTTTGCCTGTCCCATTTGGTTCTTAAGCCGTCAGAATTGTTGTCTGAAGACCAACAAGGATACCAAATGGATTTATTTTGCCAAATGGATCATCATGGCATTGCCGTATTGGTCCATTTGATCAAACTTTGTTATTATTATTTATTTTATTTTCAGTTGTTACAGATGGGACAGACATGACTGGGGGATAGGAAAGGGAGAAAGAAAGAGAGGAAGGAAAAGAAAAACAGAAGGGAAAAGGGACAGTGAGAAAGGGCACTTATAAAGACAAAGAGAAAGAAAAAAAAAATCTCCTGGATCACCTGTTGAGAGAAAAAGAAGAGAAGACAAGCAAAAAAAAAAACCAAAGCAACATACTAAACACAACACCATCACGTTAATCTAGCTAAGTGTGAACAGCAGTAAATACTAAATATTGAAAGTTGTTGTGCAGCACGCAGGACAGACAGCGCACAATGTGCTTTGAAGTAGCAGCTAAGAAAGGTGTAGTTTATGTCTACGAACAGTGAACACCCGTGTGCACACCTGTGTGGATCAACGCGCTTGTATACAAAAGGTTTCCCCATGTAACGGTCTGCTAGAGGGTGTGGAGGCCCATAGCCCCATCCCTCAAGGCATGAAGCAGGCATGGAGGAGATCCAGGCTCCAGACATCCAGAGGCCCCAGAGTGCGAGAGCCCAAGGAGTACCACCGGAGGGGCATCCGTGCCACCCTCCTGGGAAGGGCTGAGGAGATCCCCAGACGAGGGGGTCACCCAGTAGCCACGGAGCAGAAGCCAGAGGGGGCTGCACCGGCGTGCCCGCCGGCTCTGCCGGCAGCCAGCTGTGCCAGAGTGAACCGAGTTGCAGGCCCCGAGGCCGGAGGCCCGAGGGCCCCCTTTGCCCCGGAAGAGGCCTGACCGAGCGACAGGCACCAGGCCCCGCCAAGTAGCCACCGGGAGTGAGCTGGTGCATACCTGAGCGCCCAGCCCCGGACACCAAGAACCACCAATGCACCAACCCCTGAGGGCATCAGTTACCGGCAGGGAGTGTGGTGAGGGGAGATAGGCCTCCACACTTTGGAGGGCCTGGGAGTACCCAGGGAGGTGGAGTCTAAGACCCGACCTGACATATAGACACAGACAAACAGGCACACACAGACATAAACATGCTTTCCCACCCTCATGCACACATATACAAACACTCAGCACTCACCCAACGTAGGAATAGACATACATAGACATGTACACACACATAATTTGTCAACTTAAACTTCAACTGAGCATTTGTCATATCAGTATTTTCAAATTTATTTTTTCCTTCTCAGTTTGGCTACAAAAGGGACAAAAATTAACTAAATCGGTCTTGTTGACCAAAAGACTAAGACTAAGAACTACCTACAAATATCCTACAATAACTTGGAAAAGTGTTTACGGAGGAGATAAACCAATGTGGAAGTGAACTTGTATGAGCAAATGTCTCCTTTTCCATCGTGAAGAGTTGCCTTCCGGACATGTCCGCTCACAGTCAGCTGTGTGGTGAGTTCATCGAGCCCCTTTTGCTCTGAGAGAAAATGTCTCTGCTGTTTGTCTCTCATTTTGCTTCTGCAATCTAAGAGAGATTTTTGTCAGGTGAGACTGAAGAGGTCACTTAAGTGACAAAATGTTTCTCCCACTGAAAGCGTTACATCCATGAACAGAATCAACTTTTTTCTTTACCTGGATGATTGAGCATGCAGCAAGACATCCAGATTAGAGAATAACTGGTAACTAAATCACTGCCCGCTGACAAATCAATTCTCCAGATAATAGCTAAAATAGCAGGATCTGCTTGTAAAGTCTGTGTGTTGTGTTTGTGTGACCCTGATGAGCATCAGTAATATGGTCATAGGCACAACTTTGTTTCTTTTTCATGTTGGCTGAAAACAATTATTTGATCTTAAAATAGAGGAACCATGATTGCTGATCTCATATCAAATGTGTACGTAAACTGAGCCTATGTTTGAATTTTGTTTTTGTATCTGATCTTTGCTCTCAAATGCTTAAACAGCAGTGAGACTGGAGCTGAGAGAATGCAAACTCAAACTAATGGAGCATGTTTTACCACTTTGGTTTAAAATGAGCTGGAAGTGCCACGTTTTCACTGAGACTGCATGGTTTAGGTGATTATATGATGGGGGAATATGTTTTAAATAAGCAACATGTGAAACCTAATGTATTAAACTCACTAAATGAAAAGAAAACAGTGCATTGCATTGTTACTGGAATGTGTGTGTATTCATTTGTTGATTTTGGTGTACAAATGTTGTTCTGCTTGATTCTAATCTGACATATGACCCATAGACTAGATTCGTAGATTAGTATGAATTAAGACCTAATATGAAAGTAAATTACGTCTGGTGTTCAACCTCAGAGAGGTGACAGCCAGCGAGGTTTATACCGGGATCTGTGCAAACTCCAACCGCTCCATCGCAGCTTGTGAGGTGAGCTGGCAGCGGCATCTCCCAACAAATCGAAGCACTTTTGCAAATAAGCTCTATTTTGACAAAACCCCCCAGATATTTAAAGATGCCACTACATTCTCGGCTAAAAAAATATTAAAATTCTAGTTGGCGACACACAAACAGGACATTTCAAAACGCTAACTGGGCGTAGACCTACTTTCTATTGAGAAACGGCCACCAAAAAGATTGGCCTCTAGGACAAAGCAACAGTTTTGACTCGATCAGTGTTAAATCTGCTCCCTGACTTTAAAGGGTGAATAGATCAAATTAATTCATCAACAGAGCGACAGGGCCAAGAGTGCCAAAATGAAAGAAATACATTAAACCATTAATATATTAACATTGGAAATAAATAAATACTGAATTAATTATTTAAACTAATTCACACACGCCCTCTTTTATTTCATTTAACCATCAGAAAAAGTGTAAATAATACAATTTGTCCCATTTCAGCCACCCAACATTCCTGAAACACTGGCTTCCTGTTTTGTTTTTTTGTTTTTTTGCAACTTTAAATTTCTAATATGCATACCTATGTGTGTGTGCAAGGTAGAAATTTTTTGGATTACACATTTATGAGAGATGTGTGCTTTTTCTAGAACTTAAAGGTACAAGCTCACACTAAAAAAGAAAGACTGATGCAGAATGCAAAGTTTTTAATAAGCATTTATTTACTGAATTAACTGACGAACGAGTTTATGGAGAGCAGATTGCTGTGTTTAAGAATTACAGTTTGATTCCAAAAAACTGTAAACCATTTAATGGTGGGAAATTTTGTGGACTCCCGTACTATATGGCCTGAGAATAAAGAAGGATTTGAGAATGTGCCCCTCCAGGTAATTTGAATGCAAGATGGGAGAAGTTTTTGTTTTAAAGTTGTTGGTGTGGTGACTAAACTGCAGTCAGAGATGTTGACATTCAGATTAAACTTAGACCCTTTACCAGCCCCCAATGGCTTGAAACTTCTGGCATATAAATAAAATATAACAGCATATACAAGCTTTTTATTTATTTATTTGCCATGAAGGTGAACTTGGTTAAAATCACTGTAAAAAAAAAAGAAAGAAACACACACACGAAGGAGATAATCCCAGTTCATGTTCAAGTGTATATATTTTTATTACATTTAAAAAATACATTTCTTTGAAAGCAGTGATTACAGTGATAAATATGCTGCATTAATAAAACCAGAAAATCATAAAATGTAGGAAAATACAGATTCAGAAAACATTATAACTGGCTAAATAAAAGCTTTAATTAGTTATTAAGCTTTTCAGCTAACTGAAAAAGAAATTTTTAAAAAAGACTACTGTTATTTTCCTGTTAATATGTCTTCTTTATCCTCACCTGCAAACATCTGAGATTTTTCAGGTATGAATCCAGCTTTACTTTTATTGTTTTTCACAGTAAACTCAGTAAAATAAATGTCCATAATGTAGAGTTCACTGACGGTCACTGTCAGAGTTAAGGACTCCCACTTTAAAGACAACAGGACCCTGAATGGTGAAGCCCAGATAGATAAGCGTCGTTGGCAGTGCTGGTTCAGGTGCTTCTGTTCTTGCCTTTATTTTCTGGTCTCCTACACAAACACACACTTCCTGTTCTTCATGCTCCTGTGACTCTGCAGAAGAACTCGGCTCTATCTGGACCGGAAGAAGGATATCTCTGATTTCTGGAATGTGCCACACTTTCCCGCTGAGCCACAGATCATTGATCCGCCTCATCTTCTCCTTTTTATTTTGTTTATCCTTTAACTTAGCATCCACCTTCTCCTCCACTATTGCATCCAGCCTGGATTTGTGGATCCATTTGCTCAGTCCGGAGCCTTTTCCCAGAAAAAGCAGTGGCAACAAGTAACGTCCGCGCAGGTACTTGGCATAGCCGGCTCTCTCAAATGCGTCCTCCATGAATGTGACATACTGTTGCAGGTTGACGTTAGCAGGAAGCTGTGAAGGTTCCCCAGGTTCTTTGTCTCGTTCCTCTTTGTCCTTTTGTCCAGCTTCTTCATCGTCCTGATTTTCAGTCCAAAACAACATCAGGGCCAAAAGATAAAACTCAGGTCTGCTTCTCATCCCTTCTCCTCTGTCCAATTTGGAAATGATCTTTCTGAGTTCCTTCACTGGGGTGAGTTTTAGAGAATTTGGCATCTTGTTGCTTAAGAGGATGTTGGAGAGAATGTACCTCTCTGCTAGTTTGATATCGTTAACATTTTCCTTGTGTGCAGCCTTCAGCCATTCTTGAATTGTCTCTAAATCAGACACAGTTTTTTTAGGCTCCTCAAATCCAGCACGTCTTCCCTTTGACATGAAAAGACCGTGGTTCAGCAAATCAAGGAGGCCTGGAAAGCTGGTGGAGTCTGCTGCTGTTTTGTTTGTGTATTGCTCGTAACAGACTGCAACATCCCTCCAGAAGTAGTGTGGCTCCAAGGTACACATGTCAGGTTTGGAGTAGGTTAGATACCATTCAAAAAAGTCAAACTTGGATTCAACTTCTGTTTCTAAGTTAGGATAAATACCTACAGAGTTGTCTCGATGGAGTTTCTCAAAAGCTACTTTTGCCACTTGAATGCAACCAAAGAGGCCTCTGTTGTTGAAGGTGTCTGGCATGCTTTCAGCATCAACAATGTCCATCGTCTTTGAGTGTTTTTCATTCTCAGCTTTCTTCTCCACATCTTTAAATGCTCGGAAGGCCTCTTGTGCCCTTTTCAAAATAGTTCTCTCGTGTGCCCTTATTAAAATATCCTGACCAGCATCAATCAAGCGTTTCTTATAAACTTGTCCAAGAGTGTCAGCCATGTAAGAGTTGTTTGGAGCTCTTGCAATCGCATCCTTTGCCCATTCTTCAGCTTTAGTAGTATCCTTCTTATGATACAGACGAGAAATTGTTTGAGGAAAAATAGGATTGGTTTCAAATTTTTCTGATGCACATTTCAGTACAGAGACAGCATGGTAAAACCTCTCTTGTATCAAAATATCTCTGATCAATTTTGAGAATTTCTCTTGGCCATTCTCACTCGTTTCTCTCTTTGTTAGCAAATCTTTGACGTATTGGGCAATTCGTGGTTCACTCTCAGCTCCACATAGTAAATGCATTAATTTTTTCACTGTAGTGCTTCTGTTAATCTTCAGAACATGCAGCAGCTCCACAGATCTCTGTGCAATCACTGGGTGAATTATTGTCACACGTTCGGCGACCAGACTGATCAAAAAGGTAAACGGCTCCATTCGTTCGTTAAAGGGAGGGCCTCCATGGATTAGATCAGGTGGTCCAAGGATCTGTTGACACTCATCCATACAGAGGTAAGAATTAGGAAGATATGCATTCAGCAGCACCAACAGTGAGAACAGCTGTGTGTTTTTGGACTCTGGGTTTTGTTTCACATACTCTGAAATGCACAGTTTCCAGTAGTTGTTACATAAAATTTCTGCTTCCACGTCTTCACTGATGTCAGTGCTCTCAGTTTCTGCTGACTTTTGTTTCATGGCAATGAGTTCAAACTTCAAGATTAAGATGAAATTGATGTTTTTTTCTTTATTCCTTCTGGTACCTAAATCAGACACCTAGAGAAGTGAAGATGAGATGGATATAAATGATTTATTCATTTACAAATATATATTCACTGAATAGATAATATTGTACATAATATAGAAAATGTATATTCAGTGACAAAAAGATCTAAACTAAATTTGGATGTATACAACTTCTGCTACTTCCCAAATTTGAGCTTATATAATTTCATATAACCATTGCTTGAAAAATTGGAGCTCTGAAGTTTTCTGCATTTCAAAATAAGTCTCTCAGCTGTCATATGATAAGCACTTTCTGTTTAGCATGGGATGGCAAAAGCTTTTGCTCTGAACGACCAAAACCTGGCCTCCTGCACAAACAGTGAAAATACTGTTTACATAAGTCATTAGAATTTGGGAAAACAAAATGAGTTTGATATTCAATCTTAAACCTGTCAGAGTCGTGAGGTAGAGAGATAAACTTTTCATATTAATATTTAAGTCTGCCTGCTAATTTGGCTGTATGGATAGTAATGACAATTGGTTGGTTGGCTTCTTGTACATAATAAAATGAAAGAAATATTTAAAATGTAGGAAATCAGAAGAGAGCTTCTTTTCTGACAGTGAATGAACAGAGAGACTGAGACAAAGCCCAGTGTATGGTAAAAAGTTATTTTTTTAAACTCGTAGTAAAGGAAAAGGCTCTGCTCTAATAGAATCAACTCTTTTTAGGTACTTTAGAAATAAAAAAGTATATTTTTACTTTGATATTATGTATTACTACATGTACAATTCCTGAAGTCCTAATAGTTAAGCCAGCAAGGAAAGAGATAACATCGACAACATAACTTTTGAGAACTGTAATTTAGTAGCATATATTATTAGTAAAAAAACTGGTATTTTTTAGTAGACTCAGACTCACCTGTTAGAGCTCAAGAAGGTGTGTGGATGACTGGAGAGCCCAAGAATGGTATTTAAACACCCTGAGCCACGCCTGCTGCTTACTGCACATTTCCTCTCTTGGGTGTTGCGTTTATGTTCCACTGTGATGTCATTTCTCCTGAGGGATTTAGCATGCTAGTGATAACAACTATAATGCTGTTTGTCCATGAGTGAAAATACCTTCAATGGCTCACACGTTTCAGCAGAACTGAAAATGAAACAAAAAGTCCTGCTTTCATGCAAATGATCAGTTTGCCTGCTGTATGTGTTTCGCTTTCCTGTCAGTATAATATAATGCAGTATCATTAAGTTATTGGTTTTATTATCAAGTCATTAAGATCCAAATCAGAGCATTCGTTAAAATGTTAAATACATGAAGATTGGACTGCACAGCAAAGTTAATAAAGTTTATTCAAAGAATGTCAGCAATTTCCTCCTCATCAGAATCAACTGATTTCTGTTATTTATTTTAACAACTTTAGTTTATTTAATTGATCGAAATTCAATTTCAGTTTATAAAATCTTTTGAGCCCTCATAATTTCAATCGAGATGTCCACAAGTTTTACAATTTAAAATGGCACAATGTAAAGATTAAATCCTTTTATTTTCTAAATCTGAGCAGCTGGTGAAGATTAAAGAATATTTATCAGCTCAGTCATATTAGTTTCCCCATTTTTTTGTTTTTTTAAATAAAAAGCCATCATCATGTACTCACTATAGCAAAATAAAATGAAATAAAACAAATTTTGTTAATTTAAATTAGGGTTAAATTAAATTAATTAAGTATAGCTGTTTTATACATACGGTTCTACATGGACACCCACATCTTTTAAATGAATTTATTCATCAATAGAGAGAGATCACGGAGTAGACAAACGACCACCACCAGAGGGGACTGTAAGCGCCATTATAGGTGCACTATCTGGATAAGCTGTGCTTTAAACAAAGGGAATTAAATGATGGAATAGTTTACCAAAGACAGTAAAGTTGCGCCCCCACATACTGTATGCATATGATCACTTTGTTTTTCCATGATCAGCTGCTTCTCTACAAGTGATTCAACAAGTTGTATTAAAAATGAAAGAATGTGTGAATATGTCATTTTCATTTCATTTAGAAATACTAGGATCTATTTTGAAACTATGAAGTTTACAGTGAAACAAAACAAAATGAATAACAGGTTGGGGTGGTTTATGGTAACAGTGTAATCTGATGGCTCATCTTTCTATCTTGTTAGAGATTGATTCATTTATCTATCTTGGCTCACCAGCTCATTGTGAAATTTGACACACCCTGCTCTTCTAGATGTGAATAAAACTGTGATCAAAAATTAACCTATGAAGGTTCATCTCACTTCCAGTTTGTGTGTTTGTGGTATGTACATCATACTTCTGCAGGAATGAGTTACTAACTGATTTTAGGTAAAAACCCACTTATTTAGCCTCGCCTTTTCTACCAGTTAACGCTTGCTTGATAGTTAGCTTAACGCTTATTCTTATCTTTGGCTTATTCTTAATGACTTTTAATTCATTTTTAATTGTTTTGATTGTTTTATCCTCTACACTTAGCTTTCTTTTATGCTTTTATATGCAATTCTTTTGCCTTCGTGTGTTTTAATGCCATTCAACCTGCTAGCACGTTTTGGTACCTTGCCATAGCCCTCATCCTTCCCTGTTACTTCATCTTACCCTCTTGCATGTTAAGTACTTTGGTACACCACTGGTTTTTAAATGTGCTATATAAATAAAGTTTGTTGTTGTTGTTGTTGTTGTATCAGCTGTGGGATTGATATTTTTTAAATATGTTCAGAAGCGGCGGCGAGGGGGGGGGGGATTATGTTTTGGTATTAATCTTTTCTGGTTTCTAAAAGATCTAGGACTTCTGTCAGACTACTTCCAGGTGTCTTGAACAGCTTGATCTAGTCATTGTGGCTGTTGCCTTCTTTATAACCTCTTTATTCTCCTCGATAGGAGACAAAGTCCGTGTGATACCGTCTGCAGTGGCTCTAAGAATTTCACCATGATGTAGTGTAGGGCTAGCATATAGGGTATAGTGTTCTGTCCCATAGTTGTTATTTGGAAGAAAATTTTTTGAGATTTTGCACACAAGTTACATTTTAAACACATAAAAGCCTCTAATTGCTACAAATGTCAGAGTACCAATTATCAGACCCTTCTTATTCTGTTCACACAGTCACCAACCACCAGAAAAGGGTGGAGTGCCGACTCCGAGTCAGGGACGAGTTCTTGCCCCAAGTGGAAGAGTTTAAGTATCTCAGGGTCTTGTTCACTAGTGACGGGAGAAGGAAGCTGGAGATTGACCGGTCTGTTGTGGTGAAGAGAGCTGAGTTTAAAAGCGAAGCTCTCAATTTACCGGTCGATCTCCGTCCCTATGGTCACGAGCTGTGGGTAGTGACTGAAAGAACGAGGATACAAGCAGCAGAATTGAGCTTCCTCCGAAGGGTGGCTGGCCTCTCCCTTAGAGACAGGGTGAGAAGTTCGGCCATCTGGGAGGGGCTCAGAGTAGAGGTGCTGCTCCTCCACATTGAAAGGAGCCAGTTGAGGTGGTTCGGGCATCTGACAAGGATGCCTCCTAGGAACCTTCTGGATGAGGTGTTCTGGGCATGTCCCACCAGGAGGAGACCCCGGGGCAGACCCAGGACATGCTGAAAAGATTTTATGTCTCAGCTGGCCTGGGAACACCTTGGCCAGCTGGAGGAGGGGGCTGGGGACAGGGAGGTCTTGGCTTCTCTGCTTGGGCTTCTGCCCCCGCGACCCGGCCCCGGATAAGTGGAAGAAGATGGATGGATGGATGGTACATGGTCTGTGGACCACATTTGGAAATAAAAGGCACACACAGGGATTTTTGTTAACTTAACTTTTTGATAATTAAAAAAATAGTAAATGTTGTCTTATTTTTCTATCCATTCATGCATATTACAGAGTACAGATGATGCCTCAATCATATATAGCCAAAATTTGAAGGCAAAATTTGAAATATGAAGGCAAAATTTTCCCAAGTATTTTATTATCTATTGGAATCTGGCATTTCATTGGCACTCTTGATGACATTATTTGGTAAACTGTTTAAAACTGAATTTGAATTAATGTTCATACACTATTTAAATCTACCTTTTAATTAGTAATTTATAAATACACTCTTAAAGCATGACTCAGGTATCTTGTTACCTGATATTGTTCATCATTTTTAACTGCATTTAATATCACCACAGACAATTTCCTGTTTCTTCTTTCAAATCAGATATGATATATCCATAGTTTTTCCAAGCCATACATCGTAGCTGGTTTCACTACCATCTTGTGTTCTATAATGCACTCATGAAACTTGGGTTTCAAAATACTGAAAGATTTTATAAGTGGTTGAAAGTAAATCAAAAGGTTTAATCCATGCATGAAAACCTCAAACAAACAGACAGTAAATAGCATCAGTTTCTCTATACAAAAACTGAGCAACATGTTGGACATAATTATCAAACTGAAAGTAGGTTTTATGCAATTAACCCTAAGAGAGTCTCCCAGACTTGTTCTCTAAAAACCTAAAGAAGAATTATGGTTTTGATCAACTGGTCCGTTAACGAAACTGACAAACTCCTGGGCTTGGGAGAGGCCGATTGTCCTGTGGAGACGTTTGCCGCCGGATACTCGATGGTTGGTTGCGTATTGTGTCTGGCGACACTCTCAATGGAGGACATTGAACAACATCTACCAATTCGGAACCATGATAACAGAGTTCTGGCTGATTGGAGCTGGCTAGGACCTGGCTTATCGAAGAACAAGAAGCGGCTACAGCTGTTCAAAATCCCACACACATACGCACGTACACTGACACAGACCTGGAGATAAATAAAGTCTCTCTGACTCTGACTCTAAGAATCACTTCTGAGTTAAATAAAAATATTAAATGGTACTGTTTCTTTTTGTTTTAGAAAATAATAAAGAACAAAATCAAGACAATAATGAGTGTGGGGAATCAGAATCAAAAATCAGTACCAAATCAAAACATAAATATGAATAAAAGGTTGAAAATTCAGAAAGTTACTTTATTGTGCACAACCTTTAACATTATAGATGCCACATAAAAGCACAAAAATCATTAGCAAGGTAAACTACAACTACAAACTTGTTTTTTCTGTCGTTTGTTTGTTTCTTTCCTTCTTTCAAACTACAGGAATCAGCAGAGAAAGCTATTCTTCTTGCATTTTTAAGGCTTGTCTTTGCAAAATAAAGCACTTGGACAGCGATGTCCAAACCACTGTAAGGCACATTTTACAATGCTTAAAAATGATTTGCATCTATTATTAGCACTTGGATTTCAGTTCATATCATTGCCTTATTTAATATTGTATAAGTATAATATTGTATAAGTGCTACTTCCAACCTATAGTTTCCACCTAAATTCAGTGAGGTGAGACACAATCTTTAAATAATCTGTTTCCATCCATCAGCGCTACAGTAAAACAACGTAGGTACTTCTGCAGTCAGCATCCTGGAAAGAGAAAAACATGTTTAACTTGTTTTTGATTTTTAACTATATTTCTGTCCACAAAATGATTAATATGTTTCAAATGAAAACTAGCTGAATTGCAGCATGATCTATACAGTCTGCAGTGAGCATCTCTTACCCGTCTTCTCTGTGGTTTCCAACTAATGCTGAAAGACACTGCCATTTTTATCACTTTGCCAGCTGAGTTTGAAATCAGCCACCCCTTGATCTCTCAGGATGGTCTCCAACTTAAAGAAAAACATTATAGAAGAAACGAGCTGTTTGTCATACTTGTTAGATTTACCACACATAGCTTTATGTCCCTGTTATGCAGGTAATAATCATGATTAAATGTTTTAAAATCATGTTAAAAGCGAAATTTCGTTATGTTTTAGAACAAAATAAAGAACTTTTGCTACTTTTGTTTACTGCTATTATTTTTTCTGTAGATATTTTGTGTTTACTGTTGTTTTATGAACTCTTGCTGCACAACCTGTTTCCCATAATGCGACAGTAAAGACACAAGGAACCTAGAATCTATGTTTGTACCTTCTGTCGTAATAGACTGGAGGCAGCAGAGTCAGTGAGATCCACATCAGACTTCACCTTCATCCTTATGACCATCTTCTTTAGTTTGGCATCTGTAGAACACAAATAAAGAAATATGTAATTTATTATTGTGATTATTATTATTTTTTAACACAAGTTTTGATGCTTTAATGAAAACAACAGTTGTATCACACTTATAATGAAATTGATTTATTTAGTCCATTTAAGGAACTTACCTCCTTGACAGATAAATGTTGCTTTCTGGTTACAGTCAGCTGGTATCCATCGTCCCGTCTGTGATCCTTCCACATAAACACAGTTTCCACTATAACTTCCACCTCTTTTCCAGTACCTGAAGGAGGTCTTTGTTCCATCTGACCAAACCCAAGAATCTTTAAACAGACCAATCCACGCTTTGTTGGTAACTGCAGCAATCGCTGCATTTTCCTTGTCTGTAAGCACACATGCCAGGTCAATGTGCTTCTGTCTGCATAGATCTTGACTGCTCTGCCAGGTTTGTACCTGTGTGTAAACCACATACTTCTTGCTGCCATCCTGCTGAACTAGAGATACACAAGGAGAGAGGAGTAAAAAGGAGTTAGACTTATTTTTTCTGCCAAGAAAAATAGTCAGGAAAGTGATTTAGAGCCAAATTACTAACAGCAGAGCCATGATGTTTCTGGTCATAAACACTTGTTGGCCTTACCTTAACCTCCTAAGGACCTGTTGTCCACATATGTGGACATCACATTTTGGGGTTGTTTAGACCAAAATCCTAAATTTTTCTATACAAGGACCTGATATCCACTTACGAGGACATTATACTGCCACTGTTCTATCAAACTTTAAAACGAATCAGGCCCTTGTAGAGCAAAATCAGGTCAAAAGATCTTCTTGATGCATTTTCAATCATCCAGGGAAGTAAATCTCCAAAAAGTTGATTCTGTTCATCTGGACGTAGCGTTTTGTGGGAGAAACGTTTCGTCACTCAGCCAAGTGACTTCTTCAGTCTCAGCTGACTGCAGGTTTCCCCAAACCTTATAAACAGTACATTTGCATAATGACTGAAACCAGCCCACTGAAGGAACAATGGGCTGGGAGGTCAGTTCCTTAATCATAATTATGCAAATTCTCATGAGAATGTACACATCATGGACAGGGAGGAACGGTGGTTTGAGCGGGGAGTCAAGGAGGACATTTACGTGAAAAGGGAAAGACCATCTCTGAATCGAGGAGGGGGCCTAAGGGTACATCTTTCGCCATCTTACAATGCTGTGATTGCAGCCATTCCCCAACTCTCTGTGAATGGTACTCATG
Organism: Oreochromis mossambicus; assembly: GCA_922035795.1. Classification (NCBI taxonomy): domain Eukaryota; kingdom Metazoa; phylum Chordata; class Actinopteri; order Cichliformes; family Cichlidae; genus Oreochromis; species Oreochromis mossambicus. The sequence continues at coordinate 7,104 of CAKLIZ010000729.1, read as the reverse complement.
GCCATTGATCAGTGGGTTTTGGTCGGTGGTTGCTGATCAATGGTCATGAGAATTGGCATAATTAAGATTAAGGAACTGACCTCCCAGCCCATTGTTCCTTCAGTGGGCTGGTTTCAGTCATTATGCAATGTGCTGTTTATAAGATTGGGGAAACCTGCAGTCAGCTGAGACTGAAGAAGTCACTTGGATGAGTGACGAAACGTTTCTCCCACAAAGCGCTACGTCCAGATGAACACAATCAACTTTTTGGAGACAGGTCAAAAGATAATTATTTGTTTTTACATTCATCAAGTCCCAATCAGCCCAAATAGCATAGAGAAATTAAAAATGCATGCCATGAGTTCGGGTCTTAGGAGCTTAAAATATAAAGTGCCTTGAAGCAACTTTTTTTTTAATGATTTGTTGCTATATAAGTAAAATTAAATTTAACTGAAGTACAACTTAGGCTTGAACTGTATTATTTTGGTCAGTAGATCATTTGCTCTTTCATTAAGTCTGTTTGGCCACTGTGAGAGTCAATTAAAGTTCACTGGTAAAAGGGGTTAAAAGGAGAAATATACATTTTTTGTTGTTAAGTATAATTTCGAGATGATTTTCAAATACTGTTATGTTAAAAGCATATAATATAGAAATGTGAAATTCTAATGCACTTTTTGGTAATTATGTGCTTAGATAGTTGGGAGTCTGATAAACTGGAAGCAACACAGTTTTTTCACCAAGTCTTGCAGTGTTATTTTAAAGTTTCATTAAACATCTCCTTTGACAGAAAAGTACTTGGTCTTGCCCATGTTTCAAATGCCTGTTGCTGAACTGACTTCTAAAGGTGATATAGAAGAGTGAAAAGGAGCCGGAGTGCCGCCATTATAGCCACTAATCTACTGGTTTGCTCAGCCATTGTTTGGACGATGTTTGTCATTACTGAAATGAACTTGCTGTATCTTTGTTACATTAAAAAAAATCCAAAGATCATTGCAGAATTAAAAATACCAGATATGTGGTCAGAGAACTAAACACTGGCTGCTTAGAAACATTTTAAAATATTTTATATTTATTTTATTTTATTTATTTATTTTTTACTGGAATTCATCCTAAAGTTCACGCAAAGGCGCTGAGATGAACATGAGGAACCTGAGGAAAAAATACAGACCTACCCAGAGAATAGCCAAAGTTGGTGTGATATTTCAAATCCTTTTGGAAACATAGCTGTTGAGTTACTTCAGTCTGGACCAAAACTGTTCGAATCATAGGAGTGAGTTCTCATAATCTCACCGCTAGCAAATTAACATTTTGTGTGCTGGTCACTCGGTCACGTTTTCATTTTTGTTTTTAGATATTATATAGATTAAATTGATTATCATCAATAAAATTTTCATATTAAAATCATGATCAATTATGATCACTCAGAACAGTTTCAACTGTAATTGCAATTTACTCACTTTCATAACACACATAAGCTCTGGTTAAGTCACATGGAATATCATTCCAGCGGCCGTCATCTTGCATCTCTGCACACGACTCTATGCCATTATAGTTGTCTGGTTGATCGAGGCTCCATTTGGTGAAGTCTGCTCTGCCGCTGCCATCAGACCACAGCCACCTGTTGTACTGTCCGTTGTAAAGTCCGATCCATGTGGCAGTCGCGTGACTGTCCAGTGTACTGACCAGCTGGTTTTCTTCATCCATGTTATTTATGGTTGCCAGGTCAGTGTACTTTAATCTGCAGAAGCTCTGAGCCTCATACCAGGTCAGGGATTCATTGATAAAGTGGTACTGCACTAAAACACAAGATTATCCAGTCTTACACACAGACGCCAAGAAATAATTCCCAGTTTGTTCCAATAACTTTATGTCATCATTGTCTTATTAAATCATTTTTTTCTGGAAACATTTTAGAGGGTTGCCGCATTTGTGCCAACGCAACTTTGAGAGATGAAGATAAAGGTGTAACCTGTACTTCCGTCAGGGGAAGTACAGGTTACACTCTGGACAGGTTGCCACTCCATCATAGAGACACACCTAACCATTCATGCTTAAGTTGGCCAATTTTGAATCACCAGCTAAAATACTATGTATGTCTGTGGATTGTGGGAGAAATCCAGAGTACCCAAAGACAGTACACACAAGCACAGGGTCAAACATGTACACAAACTTTCATATAACAGAGAGGCCCCAAGTGCCTGGGGGATTCAAATCCAAAAACCTCTTGATGTGAAGCAATAGTAGTAACTGCTGTCCAGGACATTAAACAAACAAAAATCTTTTTTTTTTATCTAATCAGCCAATCACGTGTCAGCATCTCAATGCATTTAGACATGCAGACATGGTCAAGATGACCGGCTGAAGTTCAACCTGAACATCAGAAAGAAGAAAAGGGGGATTTTTGGGGGGGAAGGGGGAACTTTGAATTTTGCATGGTTGTTGATGCCATGTATTTCAGATACTGAGATTGTCCCAAAGAACCATCTCTACTGTTTAACAGAGAATGATTAAAAAAAGAAAACAAAATTCAGTGGGACGAAGTTTTCTGCTGGGAAAATGCCTTGTTGATATAAGAGTTCAGAAGACAAAGGCCAGACTGCCCACAAAAACATTCAATGCTCACTGACCTGAAATACATGTATACTAAAATATTAACTTTATCAATGATTGAAAAATGCAAAATGCAATGACAACAAAATAAAAAGCAAACAAAAACACCCAAAGCAAACAATGATCATGTGTGCTTATTTACCTGTTTTACTGGACCCTGTCGAAACCAGTGCCATCCTGGTGGTAGTCATCAAAAGCATGAGGAAAATTCCTGCAGCCCAAAACATGCAGAATAATAACTTGCAGTCATCCACTGAATGCACAAATAATTCATGTTTTGGTCATTTATAATAAGGTGTACTATAAAGTTACAGAAGCAGTAGAAGCTGGCTAAATTATTTTAAAAGCAAAATAGGAAAACTTTCATCCCAATGACACAACTACAACTCTCCGTTGATATTAATGACACCAATTAATTGAATTGATTATATTAATTAAAAAAATATAGAAACAGACATTATATATTATTTTCTATAGTTATGGTATTAAGGCTTTGGTATTATCTTTATTATCTGCCTGAATGCAAACTATCATATCAATTCTGTCGTCCACTCATGCCTGCTTCTTTGTTTCCCAGGTTGTTTCCCAAGATGCTTTTTTTGACAGGTCATTTAAATATACGAATTGCAATTGATTCATTTATTCTTGGATGAATTTACAAAAAAGTGATTTTGTTTTCACTAAATTTCTTCTTCATATACAAGATTTTGTATATGAAGACAAATTAGTCTGGAAACAAGAAATGCACGAGCACTTTTTTCAATATACCAACTGACATTTTGAAATAAAGGCATACAGATTGGTTTTACTATATTATATAAAAAATGATACATAGAGTTAAACAAGTGCCTGATGTGTTCCACTGTATATATGCACCTTCTGTAGATCTGAAGGTCCATTTACTTGTACAATATGTAAAGCAGTTTTGGAGAAAATGAAATGTATTTGGTTAAAAGTGCGTCATAGGAGATTTAAAGAACCACTGACAGTCATCAGGTAAGTCTAAGTGGAATGTAAGACATTAAGAAAATGTTACTACTATCTAAATGTTACTATTTGGCTGGGGGTAATTATACATTCAAAAGTCATTAGGTTATTCAGAAAGAAATAACATGACATTACAGCATCAAAGTCAGCAAATCAGTGTTATATAGTCAAAGGATTCTTAAACCTGCTATATAAAGTTTACATACACAATGCTTAGATCACCTGTAATGCAACAAAAGTTAATTTCTATAAAAATGCCTTTAAAATGTTTATACTCAATAGTGTAATAGATATATGCATTAGCGGTTCGCTCGGTAACACGCTAATGAGCTAAAGGTGCTGACGTGTTGACGCTGTGCAGCCCCACGCACAGGGCGATCTGCGCTAACTCGTTAACGGAGATTTACCATTGATGCGGTTATGGCGTTAACGTCATTTTAATGAGATTAATGCCGACAACACTAATGCATACATAACTTGGATTTAAGTCTTTAAGTCGTTTGACAAACCAAGTACACCCCATGATTAAATAAAATGGCCTGGCACTGATACGGCACCGTTCTAAATGATTTACGCCAATCTATGCTGTGGAGCCGTAGCTGTCTAAATTAATCTATCTTGCACTCAGCTGTTATGTTATACTGGATTATCTCAACGACATCTCTGCACTGTCTGCACACGAGAGCTTGCCTGGTGTGATAGACGAAAGAATCCATCTATCTTGTGCTCAGAGCTAATTCTAAGCACCATTTTTAGGATTCCATGATGGTTCTTCTACTTGCTCCTCTTCTTTTTTACTGCTTCCAAGGTATTCACTAAGCATGCAGTCAGTTGTGACCATGATATTTCATCCTGGGTAGTGGTTCTGACACTCACTAGTCCTAGGCCTCCTTCCTTCTGCTGAGCATAGTCTCAGGGTGATGGATTTAGGATGAAACCATCCAAGGACTTTTCTTGCCTTGATGGCCTCTAATGTTGTTTTCCACATTCACATGGAATTCCTGGTGAAGTCTCTTAGTGTCCTAAAGGTCTTGTACAGTTCCAGGCATTCCAGAATCGAAGTGTGTCCTGTATGACTGAGATTTTATCTGGATCAGTTTGCAGGTGCACCAGTCTAAGCCAAGTTGCCAAGACCTTTTTCTTCTGGAAACAAAGAAGTGTTTCGTTGCTTATGTAGAGTAACTTGTTTTTTAACTATAGTGGATGCATTCTGGGTGCATTTGCACTTTAGTTAGCACTCCACTCTTTAGGAAAACATTTACACATACTTGCATAGATACTTTCTCTAAAAATTTATATAATTAGCGATTATTTATAGAACATTATAATGATTTGTAATAGTGTCTTCGAGGGACTTGAGCAGCTAATGAGTGTATGGTGGAACAGATCCTGCAAGATGAAGAGATAATAGTAGCCACAAAAGTAATTCACTATTGTGGTTTAGTTAAGTGTGTCTGTATTTGTGCAATTATTGTAAATTATGGGTACTGATTTTTAGAATAAGTATGTTTGTGGTGTAGCGATCACTCACTTTTTTTCTTCTTTGTCTTATCAGGGTGTTCAGGCAAATGTTTCCCGGGGGGGTCGGAACACTATTTAAAGGTTCCAGAAGAGACCGAGGAGGAGGAGGAGTTGTTACTTTGTATTTGTAGGTTTATGTTTTAAATATAAATAAAGGGTTATTGACAGACTAGGGTCTAATTGTTTTGTTAAGTGTGGACACACCCCTGGCAGGTTATGACGCTTTTTGTTTTCCTGCTGGTAGAGGTTGGTAGAGTGCTCTAGAGTTGCCATTGTATGTAGATAAACTGAAATTTTGATAAATAAAAAAATAACAAACTTGGGCTGTACCGAATTGGGTCACTACCTGCAATTATTGGAGCCTTGCTACTCCGTAGCCATTCGTGACACTTTTCCAGCAATCAGTCATTCTTAATTTGCCCTGCTTGGTTTCATTAAAATTGAGTGTCTGCTGCCATATGATATTCAGTTGAGTCATCAACACATTATATTTTTGAAAGACTTAGTCTTAAAGGCCATAGGGGGTGTAACTGTACTCAGTTACCTGTTGAATGTGACATCGTGGTCTCTGGAGTCCTCGCCTTAGTCGTCAAAAGCCCAAAGAACATTCCTGCAATTCACAGAAAGAATTTGAATATGGCTGAAGTCAAATGCAAGAATTTCTTTGAATGGAAAATTATCCTTATTTGTTTAGTCTCAAAGCCTAGAAGGCAGATAATTGTTGTGTCATACATTGCACTTACAATATTTACTTAAAAATATAATTATGAATAAATTCAGAAAAATACATGGTAATTTATTATTTGATAATCAAATGGTTTACAAAAGCACCATAAAAACAATGAAGCCATTGAGCTTCAATAAATTTCCTTTGTTTACATGTTGTGATCAGCTGACCGGTTGCTCTTTGTAGATTTACACAACTGAATTCAAGTTTCACAGATATCTTGGCTGATTTCCATTTGTTACACTAACAGTATACTGTATACAAAGACAGTATACAGCTGGTATAAAAGTGGAATTCACTGAATTCCACTTATGTCCGTAATAATATCTGTAACCATCAAATTAATCTACTACAGTTGATGTAAACCACCACTGACCATGGGCACCACAGTCACTGTTACAATAAATTCACCACAGTACAACAAGCTAAGCTCTTTCCACCCATACAAACTACTGAGTAGTTTCATGCAACATGAAAGTAACACATAGATAGTATAGCTGAGTTTGTTTTGCGGGAATATCTACTATGTGATCAGTTCCTTTCAATTCCATTTTATTTATACAGCGCTAATTCACCAAAACAGTTGCCTCAACAGGATTTATATTGTAAGGTAGAGCCTACAATAATACATACAGAGAGAAACCCAACAGTCAAAATTTCATATAAGCTTTAAATTTGCAGTTTATCAAGCGTCACTCAGCTGTTCTTGCTATAACCTTTCCTGTCTCTCCTATCCTGTCTTTTCTCAAATCTCCCTGTGTACAGCCGCTGGACCTTAAACTGACAACACACTGTGCAACAAACTACACACAACAGTTTGTGTGTTTGCTAATGTTTGTTAAAAACGTTAAATTTGAAATGACCTGACACTTAAAAAAAGGTCACTCCCTATATGCGCCCTCCTCTTCTGTAGGGCGGGCTAGATTCTGAATTTACAGATACCTGCACTCTTTCCGGCCCACTTTGAGTCCCAGATATAAGCGTTAAAATGAACCTAAAGTAACAAGTTGATTTTAAAAATAGAAGAAGTAAAAAAATACCTGTATATTTGCTTAAAAGTGTAGGGAGTAAAGGCAAAAAGTTGTCAGAAAAACAAATACTCAAGTAAAGTACAGGTACCTGAAAAGTCGACAGTATTGAAGTATTTGTACTTCTGAGTATAATTATAATTGTAGGTTTATGTTCTAAAAATCTTACGAGGATACTTTCCAATTTTGAAAGCCAAAAATTAAAGTAAAACATTAAAATTAAAAACAACTATTACTACCAGTAAAGCAACT
>CAKLIZ010000728.1:57678-100998 GCA_922035795.1 Oreochromis mossambicus | reverse complement strand
ATTAAATGCTGTAACATAAATTGTTTAAAAGCGATTGATTTATGTTATTGTCATGATTTGAGTTATCAAAATAATTTTCTATAGTAAAATGTGAACATTTCTACACTTTCTACTTAAGTGTTTAATGGCATTTGTTTGTGCATCGTTATAGTTTTCACGGTGCCATATTGTCGGTGGTAAAAGAGGAGAGAATAAAGTTGCATCAGTCGAAGCTCTCTGCGTCACGTGTGGTAATTCCAAGTGGGCAGCTACAGGTACTATTTACCTAAAAATGCAGCCAAGGCTCAGATGTATTTTATATAACCATTTCAAACTATTTACAGAACAACCAGGTGTTCTGCATCAAATAAGAAGGCACACAAATTATTTATGCAACTCCAAAAAATAGTTTGTGTCCACTATAAGACAGAGGAGAACAGCACAGGGATAAACCTGCAGGTCTGACAGCAGGTGTGCCACTCAGCGTTTACACTGCAATCTGCCTTTGGTGGCTGTAAGGCAGCAACTGTGACATTCACTAGTAGAACTGACACACAAAACAAAACAACGACTACACCACACACTCACTACACAAGGCAACACACTAACTTGAGACTCCAAACACGGTAAACGTCACAAATCTGTCACGTATCAAAACTCGCTCTCTCTCTCTTTCACTCACTCCTAAAACTCCCCTAAAACTCTTCCTAAACAACCAAATGCCACATGTTGCCATATCATTTTTTGATTGGTCGACATGGTACATTTTTCCACCAATAGGGAAGGAGTATTTTTTCTTTTTCTTTTTTTCACTCCCAAGCGGAGAGTGTTTGCTAGCGCTGTCCGTAGAAAACGCCGTTTTTACTGTTTCAGAAACAAACATCATGTGTATTTTTTAATCATAAAAACTGGTATATAGTTGGAAGTCCGCACTTTCGACCCAAGTTGAAACTGAGACATCTGACCCCAGAGGGTTAATCAGAAAGCCTTAAGTTAGCTAGTTATGTAACGGGCTAATGTTTAAAGCTTTCACTTGAGTAAAGTAACTCATATTACTGCTACTGCTAAGTAATGTTAGCTAAGGTCACAGCATATTCCATAAATCTCCATGCCATAACTAACTGTATAATAGCGCTGCTGTATTGCATCGCACTCAGTGCATTTCAGTCATTTCTCCAGCGAGTTTGATAGCTAGCAAAATAATCATAATTTTAAAAAACAGCATGTGTAACGTACATGTACTGGGAAATTATTTACTAGGACTCACCTATTATGCAACAGGAGAGCACAAACTCCGCCATTGTTGTTTTCCATCAAACACTCATTAAAACAGCAACTGCGGGTATGTTAGCGCACTCATCCCCGACTGTTAGGGGGAGGGGCGGGGTCACACGTTGAAACAGAGGTGCGAGGCAGCCCAGGTGGGGAAATTTTGCTTTTTTTTTTTTTTTTTTTTTGCATTTTGAGACTCATTTTATTTCTCTATCTGATAAGAAAACTATTCAATCAGATAGTTATTTGTGGTGAATGAAATACAGTTACACTTTCAAGCACTTTTAAGCACCACATCTGAAATTCAAGCACTTTTCAAACCTTGAAAAGACAATGTTAAAATTCAAGCATTTTCAAGGATTTCAAGCACCCGTACGAACCCTGTTTATTAGATTGATCAGTTTTGCTGAACTATGAAATATTTTGGGCGCATTGTATTTTTTACATACAGGTATAACAGAATAGCTTTAGTGTTGTTGTTTATTTAAACTCGAGTATGAACTTATACAAAATGCAGCAAGATATTAAAAAAAACTGTTTTATTGATTAAAAAACACACTATATCGGATTCATATCGGTATCGGCAGATATTCAAATTTATGATATCGGTATCGGACATAAAAAAGTGGTATCGTGCCATCTCTAGTCTAGACCGACAATTAAATAGTGTCGCCTGTCCGCCTCTTTTCATGTCTGATGTCTCCATAGTTCAGTTAGCAAGCATTTAGTTAGCACCAACGACTGTGCTAACAAACATACAGCAAATAGTGAAGGTTTGGTAGAGAAAGCTGGTTGGGTAATACAAAGTATGCAGAGAAGGAGGGGGGGTTTACATTACTAGATGATTAAACATGAAACTATTTTGCTGGCAATAATTGAAATGATTAAAGAATTTTTGCGCAAGATAATTCATAATTTTATAAACTGGAATGATTAAATTATATTGGCTGGATCTGATTATTGGGGGGTCATGACCCCCGTAACCACCCCGGAAATTACGCACCTGGTCCTGAGGTCAAATCCACCATCTTTGTTTCAGTGCTGAGCTTCATGTTCTCCCTCCTGTGTCTGTGTGCGTCCTCCCCGGTACTCCGGCTTCCTCCCACAGTCCAAACACATGCAGTTAGTGGGGTCAGGTTAACTGTGAATCGTTGTGTGTCTCTCTGTGTTATTCCACCTTAATAAATGACTTCCTGTTAGCATTAAGTACTTCTGTAGGACTGATGTCATTTTCATGGGTTGGATCATTTAAATGAAGCTGGACTCAGATGCAGTTAATAAGTTGATTGATCATTAATTAATAAAGCTGGTCAAACTACACTACATCACGTGGACACACGCAATTGTATATTGTATTGTAGTATTGATACCAAAGCTGGTATTAGTACTGGATCAATAACACTGGATGAATGCGTTCAGCATGGAGCCCCTGAGCTGTGTTACAGACAAACATGAAAACTGACAGGTCTGTGTCATTCACAGTCTGTAACACTTCTAAACAACAGAGGCTGACCCAAGTGCCTCAGAGCCAGGCACGCTCACATCACAGTTCTCTAAATAAGCCAGTTTCAAAATAAGAGCTGAAAGCTGTGTTTGGTTGTGTTAGCTTATTATTGTGGAGACTAACATTCAGTGATCATGTGTTCAGACTCATAATGATTACTATCATAAATCCTGATCTTTGTATTTACTGTGTGTTGGATCAATAACTGAGATTCATCGTATCACACAGCTGTGCTGCTGCTGCTGGGAACTGTGATGTCAGCACATCTGGAACAATACGAGGTATCTGCTACCAGACTGAGCAGGACGTGAGACCTGTGGACTGTTTAAACCTGTCCCTCCACAGGTCACTCAGACCTGATTCACACCTCAGTGATATTCTCTGACTTCCTCAGTAGAGACAGAAACCATTCAGATCTGGGACGATCAGCTGACTGATGATGTCACAGATCTGAATGGTTTGTGTTTTTTTCAGGAACAGTGATTCTGATGTGAGCCTGCTAGCTGACAGCAGACCTGATGAAACCACATGTTCACATCTGTGAGGACAGACTGGACTCTTTGACTGCACCTTGGTTCTCCTCAGAGGTCTGTACAGGAGCATGTCCACCCCCCACTGAAGATCTCAGACACTGTGAAACATATAAACCTGCTTTCATTTTCAAATGATGAGCTTCAACAATGAGTGAAACAGTAAGAGCATGTGGAGAGTTTGGAAACATCCCATTAAGAAAGAGAAATCAAACATTTGTATCCATTTTAATGAGCTCAGACTTGTTGAAAATGCAGAGGAGCTGGTTGTGAACTGAGCTTCAGGGAAACACAACATACTGATATTCACTGTGAAGCTTTGAGTGGAAAAAGACAGAAAAACAACATGTGGATCCTAGAAGAAGAGGGAGAGTTTACAATGAATCATTTACAACAGTTTAAAACATCAACTGATTGAATCCATGAATCTGAAAACGTGTTTCTAAGTGAAAGAGACAGACATGTACAGACTGAAATATCTGTTCAACAGTGTCTCTCGAACAGGAGGACACTCTTTACACTCAACTTAGCTCAAGGACACCGAGGAATCATAAAATAGCCTAAATCCAGGATAAAGACTTTCAGTGGATGTGGTGTTGAAGGTGTGGATGTGAATCAGAGTGTCAGAAGAGACACTGTAGAAGGACAGAGTGCCAGCAGGACAGTCCACATACACTGCTACTCTGTTAGAGACAGAGGAGGAGATGGATGTTTGTCTGTTATTGTGAAGGACAGAATGAGGACCATCATCAGAGCAGATCAGACTCCAGGACTGATCATTCCGTCCAAACTCAGTGTCACCGTTTCCTTTCCTTCTGATTCTTCTGTAACTCACTGATATATAAACGTTTCCTCTCCACTCGACCTCCCAGTAACAGCGACCAGTCATATCATTTCTACACAGCAGTTGAGGAAAAACATCAAATCTGTCTGGATGATCAGGATATGACTGAACCTCCCACACACGTGTCACCTTCCTGTTGTTGTCAGACAGTTTGAGTTCTTTGTGTACTGTGTTTGTGTTGATAGTGAGTTGGCGGGAATCTGATGGAGAAAACAAACACAATCCAGCTGCAGTTATTGATCCATCATCTGTTCATTGATTGACACTTTGATGATGACTCCTGACATGATGAAGATGGTTGAATGTGTGCTGCTTTGTTTTCATGAATCCCATTAAAAACACACTTACACTTCCTCAGACCTGGTCTCAACCATCGGACTCCAGCAGGCTCCACCCTGAAAGGAGGAGGGGGGTCAGACCAGCACAGTCTTTTTCAGCATGCACATATGGACATTACATGGCTCTCAAAACAGAACATGAACAGGTTTATCAGTGTCTAACAGTATGTGTATAGTTTTATTTTACCGCTTGTATCTGTGATCTCATTCTTTCGGTCACTACCCAAAGTTTGTTACCATAGATGAGGGTATGGACATAGGTTGACAAGTAAATTTAGAGCTTTGCTTTTACGCTCAGCTCTCTCTTCGTGACGACGGACCATTACCGTGTTGGCTTCACTGTAGCTGCAGCACCAATCTATCTGTCCATCTCCCACTCCCTTCTCCCCTCACTCATGAACCAAGATACTTAAACTCCCTGATTTGGGGCAGAAACTCATCCCTGATCCAGAGTGGGCACTCCACCCTTTTCCGGCTGATGACCAAGGCTCAGATTTGGAGTTGCTGATTGTCATTCCCACCTCTTCACATTCTGCTGTGAACAGCTTCATTGCAAGTGGGAGGCCATCACCCGATAAAGCCAACAGAACCACATCATACGCGAAAAAAGCAGAGTTTTCTTTCAACAAACAGAAAGCTTTCTCAGGTAGGCCAAGGAGTGTGATTTCCCCCATATTCAGAGCACAACCTTTGGTTTTCCCTTCTTGAATATGAGTACCACCACACTGGTCGGCCAATCAACTGGTACTGGCCCCCTGATCGCCACACAACATCGTAGATGTGTGTCAACCAAGACAGGGCTACAACGTCCAGACCCTTCAGGAATTTAGGGCAAACCTCAGCCAGTCCAGGGACATTCCTCTATGGAAAATGTGCCAGTGGTAGGTCTTCAATAAGGTCATCAAAGTATGTCCGCCTGACAATGTCCTCAGTCAAAGTCAGCAGCTCTCCACCTGCAATATACACAGTGCAGGTACAGCAATGCTTTCGGACTGCTTTACAGAGATCCTGGCAAATCGTCAGGTGGCTCAGAAGGGGAAAGTCTTTTTTTTCATGGACTCTCTGAACTCTTCCCACACTCAAGTTTTTGCTTCAGCCACTGCCCGAGTTGCATTCTGCTTGACCTGTCAGGACCTACCAGCTGTCTCCGAAGTCCCACAGGCTAACCAAGCCCGATAGTACTCCTCCTTCAGCCTGGTGGCTCCCTTCACCTCTGGTGTCCACTATCTGGTGTGGATCAAGAAACTGACCTCACAGCCCGTTATTCACCAGTGAAGCTAGTTTCAGCCATTATATAAATTAATGTTTAAAAAGGTTGGATAAACCTGCAGTCACATGAGTGATGAAACATTACTCCTATTGAAAATGGTATGTCCTGATGAACAGAATAAAGTTTTGGGGAATTCCTTATCTGGATGATTGAGCATGCATCAAGACATCTGGTTCAGGGATTACTGCAATGACAGTCATCAACCACCTTGTGACTGCAACTCAGTACATCAGCTTCACGAAGCCACAGGCGGGTTTTCAAGCTGCCGTAACATCTCAATTGGACTCAGGTCAGCTCAGTCAATGGATGTGTTAAACAAAGTGCTGAACAATGCTGTTGAAGCTTTGCCGGAGGTTGGAGTTGAAGATCTTGCGGACTGGGGCATCTGCCGGGTGTTCAGAGTGCACCTGCAGCAGTGACAGAGCACCACTTGTGTTCAGATCTGGAAGGCTGTTCCTCACAGTCACACCCCTCAAGGTCTCACTGTCATTGCCCACATGAGGGTTGACATCTTAGAGTAGGATGACACAGTCCTCACATAGAGAACCTCAAGCACTCTGCCCAGGTAGTCCAAGAAGACCAGGTAGTCTGAACCGTCATTCAGCGCAGACAGTCAAGACCCATTCCCTGACCCCTAACCCTAACCCCCAGCACACATTTCACCGGACCCCTACAGCGTTTCATTCAGATGTTGTTGGAGAGTGGGCCCATGTCACTTTTTCGGGCTGTGATCAGCCGGGCCCAATTCACTTAATTTAGCAGACGTGTCTACTTGAGTATTGAGAAACAGCCATTCTCTCCATACCTGAGAGTGTCCAGTCTCCAGCATGGATCGTTCAGTCCAGTCAACAGCAGTGTAATTCCTAAGTCTCCTGGATGATTGTAGCTCAGGTCCAGCTCTCTCAGATGGGAGGAGTTGGAGTTCAGAGCTGAGGCCAGAGAAATACAGCCTTCCTCTGTGATCAGACAGCCTGACAGACTGCAGACACAGAAAACAACAATCCATCTGTGAATAATGATTTTCTGTTTGTCAGATACAATAACATCTATCCATTTACATCCATTCAATTTTAATCAGTTTTATTTATAAGACATAATTCTCAACAGACAATAACAGTTATCTCAAGTTGTTATAGTGTATGGTAACACTACAATATTAGAGAGAAAGCCCCAAAAATCAGACAGTCCTCTGTGTACACTTTGTTACTGTGAGAATGAAGAACTCCCCTTTAAAGACATATACGTTAAATGGCATGAGGAACCAAAAGGACAATCTACCATGACTGGGTGGGGGATGCTGGGAAAGAGAATAGAGAATACATAAGCATAGAGAGACAAAAAAAGAAGAGATTGAAGACAAAATCAGATTCCTTAGTTCCAATTTTTTTTTTTATGTTTGTCATACACCATATGCATGTCTTGATGCATGCTCAATCATCCAGGTAAGTAAATCTCCAAAAGTTGATTCTGTTCATCTGGACGTTTTGTGGGAGAAATGTTTCGTCACTCATCCAAGTGACCCAAGTGACTGCTTCAGTCAAGACTGAAGAAACTTTTGGTACTTTAGTTGACATTCATATCCAGAAAATCAGTAATGAATACTTAAATATCATCTGTGCAAAGATGTATGCTTTTAAAGTAAAACAATGAAAACTTATAGCATTTTTAATAAGGTATTGCACAGAATGTCCAATTTTCGCACACCTTGGAAACCATATTTGAGCTAAATTTTGAAGTTTTGAACAGCAGGAATTATTTAATTTCATTAACATGCCTAAAAATGCTTATCTTTTGAATATTTTCAAAGAATTAATCACACATTCACTGGGGAGTTTAAATGGCCTCTGGCATTTTAAACTCTGAGGGGCTGTAGCTTTAGCTTCTATAGGCCGATTTGGCTGATTGACTCTTTTTAATCATGTGAGCCAATAGAATCATTGTAATGACACCACGTTCACGTCACTTCAGTCAAGCAGAAGTTGCAAGGCCAGACCCACGTGGCCCAAAATTTACGACAGATGGTGTCTGTAAATTGGAAGCGGCTCTGATGCATCGTGTTAGCGTTGCCATTACCAGGAGCTACAGTGGTGAAAACAATGGAGGAAACCGGTCCAGACAAAGAAATGGTTTATGAGAGCATTTAGCTGAGATTCTAAGGCTTCTGTGGATACCATACATCTTGATATTTGCAATTACCCGTTGCCCCCATGATCCAAATATTAATTAAGCTTGGCCCTGCTGAAGATTCATCTGGGACTCTCTGACTGACAGCCTACACTGCCAGAAGTTGTCAAAAACCTCTCATTAATAAAATGTATGGCCCACTACCATGTACAGCACATAGAATGGATCAAGAGGTCAAAATTTATAAAAGTCTTCCTCCCATTCCAATAAAGAACAGTGCCACCCCTTTGGTGGTGGATGAAGAAGCATACATTGTTATTCATTTTATCTGAGAAGTATCACTGTGTCCAGGTATCCTCCGCTCCATCTGAGAGAGTGTTCTCCACAGCTGGAAACTCCTTAAGTCCTGAAAGATTTTACATTCCTTCAGAAAGGGCAAACAAGCTCATTTATTACATTTGTTTATTTGACAGAGGAATTCGTAGTTTTTTAACCAAGCTGTAATTTTGTCCAAGTCTAATTTAAAATGTTGGTGCATACTTTAAAGAGTTATTGCAACCAAACGCATTTGTACTATATTTTATTCCCCACTTCATTTGAAAAATAAAAATCCATATAAAATCTACATAATAAATATTATAATGCTGCAGTTATATTTGTACTGTCAAAATGAAATTACCGTAGTCTCATGAGCTACACTAGAAAAAGGTGCACTTCCTGCGAAAATGCAGTGTGAATGCCGTGTAGTGGAATCTGTTTAAACAGCTGAAGTAGAAGAACTATCTGCTGAAAAGAGGTGAAGAAACTGAAAATTCTGCTGCAAAGAGGTAAAGAAGCAGAAATTTTTGTTGAAAAGAGGATGTGAGTGAAGTTGGCCCCCCCCACCTTCTTCAAATCTAACAAAAGTGGTATCAAACATTTGTGCTACGTTTGTGCTGCAAAAATTTTCATTTGTGCCGCTTTCAGTTTAAAGATATTAATAAAAATGTAAAGGTCAAAAGGTCAACCAGCCCCCCCACATTAATGGAATCAAACAAAATTGATGTCAAATGTTTGTGCTACATTTGTGCTGCAAAAATTTTCATTTGTGCTGCTTTCAGTTTAAAGATATTAATAAAAATTTCTAGAGGAGGTCATCAGAGGTCAACCAGCCCCCCTACATTAATGGAATAAAAGCAACTGTGCAACGGTGTTTTTTTTTTTTGTTTTTGCTGCTATCATTTTAAAAATATTAATAAATTAATGTCCTGATGCATGCTTAATCATCCAGATAAGTAAATCCCAAAAGGTTGATTCTGCAGATCTAGTTTGTGAGTGATGGTGTTGAATGCTGAGCTGAAGTCTATGAACAGCATTCTAACATATGAGTTTACAGTGTCCAGATGTGTGAGGGCTGAGTGAAGGGCAGTTGAAATTGCATCATCGGTTGAGCGTTTTGACCGGTATGCGAACTCAAATGGATCCAGGTTGGGGGAAAGAGATAATTTGATTTGATGCATGACTAACCGTTACAAGCACTTCATAATGATTATTATCATTAGGGCTGTTCGATATAACGATATATATCGGATGACGATATGAAAACGTCTATCGTTTCATTTTACGCTATCGTTTGTTTCGTGGTGTCGCAAAATAAACTGTTTACGGCAATATTTTTTCATTATTTTGATGGTCACTGTAGTGGCTATATTAATTTCCTAAAGTTCTCTCTTTCTCTTATATTTAATATAACCACACTACAGACAGACAAGCGCTTGTTTGTATGCGTTGTCGTTAGCAACAACGACGGTAAAACCACCGCATATCTGCTTGTTTATTTTCCACATAAACCTTTCACAATAAAGCTCAAGATCCTGTTGAGACTTTTCAAAATAAACTGAATCACGTGAAAGATGCAGAGTATTTACGGATGAGAAGCAAAAAAGAGCCGTCAGGTGCTAAAAAATAAACCTTAGACTCAAACGTTAGAACAGGCTTTTCCCCGCAGCACGCTGTGTAATAAATACTCACAAAGAAAACAGTGGCCGTTACAACCTATGTCTAAAAATGTATAGTTTCATGCATCAGTTAAAACACTCGACTCCAGGTACGCGACGCCCAGCTGGAAACACTTCACGCAAGTCGAGCTGCCCGAGATTCACAGAATTTACAGAAAATGTTACATTTTTGTGATTTATATCGTTATCGGACGATAGATGTCTTAATATCGGGATATGAGATTTTGGTCATATCGCACAGCCCTAATTATCATTATTATTATTATTCATAATGATTGTGTGTATGAGGGTACAGTTGTCCATTTGTTTATTTTGTCTGTTGTGTGTGTGTAGATGGTTGTGGGTGTGTGTATGTTCAGTCAATTCAATTCAATTCAATTTTATTTCTATAGCGCCAAATCACAACAAAAGTCGCCTCAAGGCCTCAAAGTCCATGAGTTTAATGTTGGTCAGATGTCAGGAGTTCAGGAGTCCGACAGCTGTAGGGAAGAAGCTGTTCCGGTACCTTGTGGTCCTCTGCAACGCCTTCCAGTCCGAGGCTGAGCAGTTTCCATACCAGACAGTTATACAGTTGGTCAGGATGCTCTCGATGGTGCAGCAATATAAGTTCACCAGGATGTCTGAGGACAGGTGGTTCTTCATCAGAGTCCTCAGGAAGAAGAGGTGCTGGTGAGCCTTCTTGACCAGCTTGGAGCAGTTGGTCGTCCAGATGAGATCCATGGTTGTCACTGATGAGGCCAATCTGCAGGTTTATGTCATCTGCAATGTTAATGATGGTGTTGGAACCATCAGCAGGTCTGCAGTCATAGGTGAAGAGGGAGTAAAGGAAAGGGCTCATCACACAGCCTTGTGGTACATCGGTGTTCATTGTAATTGTAGATGAGCAGTGGTTATCTAGCTGGACATGTTGGGGCCGGTTGGTCAGGAATAGGGATGGGTATCGTTTAGGTTTTATCCGATACCAGTGCCAAACCGGTACTTTTGAAACGGTGCCGGTGCTTAAACGGTGCTCGAACCGGTGCAAAATGAGCATAAAGGTTCTTGAGTTTGTTGAGGAAGGAGGATGCAGGGGAGGGTTTGGTGGTCCTGTAGTCTGTAATGGTCTGGAGTCCTTGCCACATGCATCGGGGGTTGGAGTTGGAGAAGTGTTCTTCTACCTTCTTTTTGTAATGGTGTTTGGCTTTTTTGATACCCCTCTTTAGCTTAGCCCTAAGCTGTACTGTAGGCGTGTGCATCTCCTGACCTGAAGGCAGTGTTGCGGGCCTTCAGGAGGAGAATGTGAAGTTAATGTGATCCGTAAATTTTGGTATCTCCTGAGATTTGATTTTCACCCAGGTGTCATCCACATACCAGAACCATGACTTGGTGGTGTTCCTGTGTAGGATAACTACCCAGGAACCATGACGGTACTGGGTCTGATACCCAGTTTTTTGTGTATTTTTGTTTTATTTTATTGATTATTGTATTTTTCTCTGTTTCATGTTTTATCCTAAAGAGGTCTGGTGTTTCTGCCTGTAGAATAGAATAGAATAGAATAGAATTCAACTTTATTGTCATTGCACATGTCACAGGTACAGGGCAACGAAATGCAGTTTGCATCCATCCAGAAGTGCTTTAGCCATGATATAGATATATTACAATATATATTAGCAATAATATAGATATGTAAGTATATTACAGAAATGGGTCTATTATATAGTACTGTAGTACTGACCCTTATGCAAAATAGGTGGAATTAAGATGCAGTTCCAAAAGCAAGTGACGAGAATTTTCTCCCAACTTCACTCACATGAAAAGAGGTGAAAAAGTTGAAGAAATGTTGCCATGAGCAGGGTTCGAACTGGGGCCTCCTGGTCTCAGTTCAATTCAATTCAATTTTATTTATATAGCGCCAAATCAACAAACGTCGCCTCAAGGCGCTTCAAGCTGCTACTCATCTCCCTGAGCCAAACTGGCTCTCAGATAATTGAAGAGGTGAAAAAGCTGAAAATTCTGCTGAAAAGAGGTGAAGAAACTGAAAATTGTGATGAAAACAGGTGAAAAAGCTGAACTTTCTGCTGAAAAGAGATGAAAAAACAAAATTCAGCTGAAAACAGTCCGAGGAGCTGAAAATTTTGCTGAAAAGAGGTAAGGAAGCTGAAGTTTCAGCTGAAGAATCCGGAATTTTTACTGAAAAGGGGTGAAAAAACGGAAAATTCTGTTGAAAAGGGGTGAAGAAGCTGAAATTTGTGTTGAAAAGAGCTAAAAAAAGTTTAACTGTTAACTGAAATTTTTTTTGCCATAAGCAGGATTTGAACCCAGGCCTCCCGCTCTGAGAATGGCTGCTCATCTCACTGAGCTAAAGGACAGCTCACCCCGGCAGTGACCACACTGATAATGTGGTCCATTCATTTCAATGGGACAAAAAATTGCATAAAAGATTTAATATCTCAAAAAGTATAGAACTTATGAGCACCAATAGTATTAAAAACTGTGGGCCAAAAAACGTACGGAAGCAACTAGAATATAGTGGAATAAAGAACTAGAAAAATCTGCATTTCCTGTGAAAATGCTGTCTGAATGCCTCGTACTGGAATTGGAAAACAGCAGTAGAAGAACAATCTGCTGAAAAGAGCTGAAGAAACTGAAGTTTGTCCTGAAAACAGCTGAAGAATCTGGAATTTGTGCTGAAAAGAGGTGAAAAACTGAAAATTCTGCTGAGAAAAGGTTAAGAAGCTGAAATTTGTGTTGAAAAGAGTTTAAAAAGTCAAAGTGTCCACTGAAACAAATGTTGCCATAAGCAAGATTTGAACGCCGTTCTTAAGCTCTGAGAACGGCTGCTTATCTCACTGAGCTTAAACAAAGCTCACCCCCCAGTGAGCCAAATCAGCAAAGACACTAGTAATTTGGTCACAGTCATCAAAATGGGCCAAAAAATGGTGTATAAAGCTTAATATTACAAGTATAACAGTTATGAGCACCAAAAGAGGCAGGCATCAACTGAAGGAGCTGAAAAATTAGCTGACAAGAGCTGACAAAGTTGAACTTCCTGCAGAAAAGAGGTGAATAAACTTAAATTTGTGCTCAAAACATATGAAGAAGCAGAACTTTGTACTGAAAACACTTAATCTTCTGGGTGAAATACTATGATTGAGCAAAAATACTACGATTTGGCACAAATACTATGATTTGGCAGATATACCATGTTTTAGCACAGATATTGTAATAATGTTAAAATATTATGATTTGGCAGAAATACTATTACCACAAATACTATGATCTGGCAGAAATACTATGTTTTAGGACAGATACTCAGATTTGTCTCAAATAATATTATTTAGCAGTAATACTATAAGGCAAGGCAAGGCAAGTTTATTTATATAGCACAATTCAACAACAAAGTGATTCAAAGTGCTTTACAGAGACATTAAAAACAAAAACAAAAAGCATGATTTAAATTTGATTAAAACAAACAAACAAACAAAACAGTATATAAAATCAGAACAGTAGATAAAATCAGTAGTTAAAATATAAGTTTTGAAATTTAAGCTTGAAATTGTGGATTTGGTGTTTTATTCAAATGCAGCTGAGAATAGGCGAGTCTTGAACCTGGATTTAAATAAACTGAGTGCTTCAGCTGATCTGAGGCTTTCTGGGAGTTTGTTCCAGATATATGGAGCATAAAAGCTGAATGCAGCTTCTCCGTGTCTGGTTCTGACTCTGGGAACTGATAAAAAACCGGATCCAGATGACCTGAGGGATCTGGAAGGTTCATACTGGGTCAGGAGGTCACTGATGTATTTTGGTCCTAAAGCATTCAGAGCTTTATAGACCAGCATCAGAACTTTAAAGTCTATCCTCTGACGGACAGGCAGCCAGTGTAAAGACCTCAGAGTTGGACTGATGTGGTCCACTCTTTTGGTCTTAGTGAGGACTCGAGCAGCAGAGTTCTGAATGAGCTGTAGTTGTCTGACTGATTTTTTTTAGGTAGACCTGTACAGATGCTGTTACAATAATCAAGCCAACTAAAGATGAATGCATAGCAGAAGTACTATAATTTGTCACAAATGCTATTAGTACAAATACTATGATTTACACATACTATGATTTGACCAAAAAAACCCATGATTTGGCAGAAATACTATGTTTTAGCACAAATACTATGATTTGGTACAAACATTATGCTTTGGCACAAATACTATGAAACGAAATGTTAATATTTAGCACAAACAAAACAACTTGGAAAAAAAAGGCGTGAGAGTACAACTTATATAAAGTAGTATAATAATATAACTTAATAAAAATGCAAAATAGTAGCAGAAATAGTCTAATTTAGCAGAGAAGTAACCAAAAGTAACCAATCAGAAATTTCGGAAAAGCAAAATGGCCAGCTAAAAAAAGCTTAAGTTTCCTCAAAACTACTTCTTATTCAACTTTGAAAAATATAAAATTTTTAGTATTTGTGCTGTTTTTTTTTTTCCATACATTTTTATTGAAATTTTTTATAGTACAATACAAACAAATATTGAACACCCTCACATTCACACACCCATCCATACATCAAACCTGCCTACATCACATTCAAATGTAAAAAGGGCATAGCTCTCACAGTAAAACAAAAATACAATGGGTTAGGATAGACAAGATTTTCTCTTCCTTCCCTTCTTCTTTTCCTTCTTTTTCATAAATGTCCTTCACCTCCACTCCCTAAAATATCCATATATGGCTTCCACATATTCACAAAGTCCCGTTGTTTGCCCTTGGCAATATATGTTAGTCTTTCCAGGCCTAGAGAGACTGCAATTTCCTTCTTCCAGAGTCCCATGGAGGGAGCATCCATACTCTTCCAACATAGCGAAATGGCTCTTCTGGCTTGAAGTAGTCCATAGTCCAGCAATTTAGTTTTTTTTTTTTTCTTTTTCCAATTGCTTAAAATTCCCTTGGGTATATTCCAAATACACAGAGTTTTGCTTTTAAAGGGATTTTTACCTTAAACACTTCGGACAGATATTTGATAACATCTTTCCAAAATTCCTGGATTTTACGACACTCCCATAGACAATGAAGAAGAGTTCCTTTTTCAACTAAACATTTAGTACAGATATCATTGGACATATGATGAAGCTTGACAGGTCTTATATAGGTTCTCATGAGCCATTTATATTGCAGTAGTTTAAAGCGTGTGTTTATTGTTTGTTTTTGTGCTTTTAAGCAAGCCTGGTTCCAGTCATTTTCATCTACAGGGAGTGCAGAATTATTAGGTAAATGAGTATTTTGTCCACATCATCCTCTTCATGCATGTTGTCTTACTCCAAGCTGTATAGGCTCGAAAGCCTACTACCAATTAAGCATATTAGGTGATGTGCATCTCTATAATGAGAAGGGGTGTGGTCTAATGACATCAACACCCTATATCAGGTGTGCATAATTATTAGGCAACTTCCTTTCCTTTGGCAAAATGGGTCAAAAGAAGGACTTGACAGGCTCAGAAAAGTCAAAAATAGTGAGATATCTTGCAGAGGGATGCAGCAGTCTTAAAATTGCAAAGCTTCTGAAGCGTGATCATCGAACAATCAAGCGTTTCATTCAAAATAGTCAACAGGGTCGCAAGAAGCGTGTGGAAAAACCAAGGCGCAAAATAACTGCCCATGAACTGAGAAAAGTCAAGCGTGCAGCTGCCAAGATGCCACTTGCCACCAGTTTGGCCATATTTCAGAGCTGCAACATCACTGGAGTGCCCAAAAGCACAAGGTGTGCAATACTCAGAGACATGGCCAAGGTAAGAAAGGCTGAAAGACGACCACCACTGAACAAGACACAAAAGCTGAAACGTCAAGACTGGGCCAAGAAATATCTCAAGACTGATTTTTCTAAGGTTTTATGGACTGATGAAATGAGAGGGCAGAGAGCTCCAGTCCCACTCAGACGCCAGCAAGGTGGAGGTGGAGTACTGGTTTGGGCTGGTATCATCAAAGATGAGCTTGAGGAGCCTTTTCGGGTTGAGGATGGAGTCAAGCTCAACTCCCAGTCCTACTGCCAGTTTCTGGAAGACACCTTCTTCAAGCAGTGGTACAGGAAGAAGTCTGCATCCTTCAAGAAAAACATGATTTTCATGCAGGACAATGCTCCATCACACGCGTCCAAGTACTCCACAGCGTGGCTGGCAAGAAAGGGTATAAAAGAAGAAAAACTAATGACATGGCCTCCTTGTTCACCTGATCTGAACCCCATTGAGAACCTGTGGTCCATCATCAAATGTGAGATTTACAAACAGTACACCTCTCTGAACAGTGTCTGGGAGGCTGTGGTTGCTGCTGCACGCAATGTTGATGGTGAACAGATCAAAACACTGACAGAATCCATGGATGGCAGGCTTTTGAGTGTCCTTGCAAAGAAAGGTGGCTATATTGGTCGCTGATTTGTTTTTGTTTTGTTTTTGAATGTCAGAAATGTATATTTGTGAATGTGGAGATGTTATATTGGTTTCACTGGTAAAAATAAATAATTGAAATGGGTATATATTTGTTTTTTGTTAAGTTGCCTAATAATTATGCACAGTAATAGTCACCTGCACACACAGATATCCCCCTAAAATAGCTAAAACTAAAAACAAACTAAAAACTACTTCCAAAAACATTCAGCTTTGATATTAATGAGTTTTTTGGGTTCATTGAAAACATGGTTGTTGTTCAATAATAAAATTATTCCTCAAAAATACAACTTGCCTAATAATTCTGTACTCCCTGTATGTCCTCTTGGATCTCCCTTCTCCCAGCATCCAGTTTATCTGCTGCTGAGTCTTTGGAGGAAAGCATCAGTAAATTATAATATATAGAGAGAAAACCTTTCCCTTTTGTATTCTTAATGCATGCCTCCTCTATTTTTGTTAGTGGTGGAAGTTCAGCAATCCTTTGCAGTTTTGATGACAAATAGTTTTTCAATTGTAAATATTTAAAAAAGTGCTTTGGGGGTATTAAATAATTTTTACATAACTGATCAAATGTGAGTAGCATGCCGTCTGCATATAGGTCTTTAATTTTTTGAATGCCTTTATTTTTCCATATTTTAAATCCTCCATCACTTTTACCAGGCGTGAACTTTTCATTTTGCCAAATAGGGGTAAATTGCGAAAGCGATGGAGGATCGCCCACATATTTATGAGCTGCGTGCCAAATTATAATTGTATTTTTCAAGAAAGGGTTCCTTGTATTTTTTCTTAATGTCTTAGTGTCTGAAGAATATAGAAAAGTGTGTAAAGGAAGATCTGGAACAGATTTTTGCTCAATGTCAACCCAGGCTGGAGGTGTTGTTGGGCAGAAATAATGGGTGGCTGATGTTAGTTGGGCAGCCATATAATACCATCTGAGGTTGGGGACTTGGAGACCTCCTCTTTCATAGGGCAAGTAAAGTAGTTGTAAGCGGAGCCTTGCCTTCTTATTATTCCAAATAAATTGGTTAAATAGTTTGTTTAAACTGTCAAAAAATGAAGTTGGTAGAGGCAACGGAAGTGTTTGGAAGTAATATAAAAATTTGGGTAAAATTGTCATTTTTAGGATATTTATCCAGCCTATCATAGATACAGGCAGGTTTGTCCAACGGTTTAGCATTTCCGTGACCTCTTCTACAAGGGGATTATAATTTATTGAGGTTATGTCCTTGAGGCTTGGGGTGATCCTAATGCCTAAATATTTAAAGCCTGTTGTAGTTGTTTTAAATGGGGTGGCCACCACTGGGGTTCTTCTTTCTTCTTCATTTTGTATCCTGAAAATTCTCCAAATGTTTTTATTAATGTTACTAAATTAGGGATACTATCTTTCAGATTAGTCAAAAAAATATAATATCATCTGCAAATAAAGAAATTAGATGGTCTCTTCCTCCAATTCTGATCCCTGATATTCCTGCATTTGCTCTCACAGCTATGGCCAGAGGTTCTATTGCTAACACAAAGAGAATTGGTAACAGAGGGCAGCCCTACCTGGTTGATCGCTGTAAATTAAAGGTTTTTGATATGTTATTATTAGTTAAAACTTGTGCTGTTGGATGAGTATACAATAATCGGATCCATTTCAGGAATGTTTCACCTAGTCCATATCTGGGGAGCACTTGTAAGAGATAATTCCATTCTATTCTATCGAAGGCTTTGCACGCATCTAGTGATAGCAGCGCAGTGTCCTCCCTATTGTTTTTCTCATAAAGTACATTGAGGACACGTCTTATATTATTATTGTCTCGTTTTAACAAAACCTTGTTGATCATCTGTTATCAAATTAGGCACATATTTATCTAGTCTCCTAGAGAGTGCTTTACACAAAATCTTTGTATCACATCCCATAAGAGTAATTCCCCTATAAGAGGAGCATTCAGTCGGAGGCTTATTTGGCTTCAATAAAAGGGTTATTGTAGCTAATCTCAGTGAGTCTGGGAGTATTCCGGACTTAAATGACTCCTCATACATGATAAGAAGTGGCTGTATTAATTTATTTTTAAATGTTTTATAGAATTCCACTGGGAGTCCATCAGGGCCAGGCGTTTTACCGCTACTCAGGTCGTCTATGGTTTCTGACAGGTCTTTTATTGTTAAAGGACTATCAAGGGCTGTTTTATCCTCTTCTGAGAGGGTTTGAAATGTTAACTGATCAAGAAATGCATCTTGTGTTTCTCTGTTTCCTGTATATTCAGATTTGTATAAAGATTGATAAAACTCTCTGAAATTTTCATTTATTTCTAAAGGGTCTGTTGTTATAATACCCGATTTGGACTTTATGTGGGTGATGGCTTTTTCTGCTTGCATCTTTTTTATCCTCCAGGCCAATAATTTTCCTGCCTTCTCCCCTTGGTCATAAAATAATTGTTTGGTCCACATTAAACTTTTTGCCACTTTCTCTGCTGTTAATTTATCATACCTGGCTCTTAGAATAGTCAGATTGTTTAGTTTAGTGAGATCATTGCTCTGGTGAAATTCTGTTTCATTAGATTTAATTTGCCTTTCTAACAATTTTAATTCTTGGTTATATTACTTACTCTTGTTGCTATGGTAGCTTATAATTTCCCCTCTTATGTAAGCTTTAAATGCTTCCCACCTAATGCTAGCTGTGGTTTCATCTTTATTTATTTGAAAATATTGATCAATACAAGTTTCTATAAATTTGACAAATGATGGGTCCTTTAACAAAAATGTTTGCATCCTCCATCGCTTTACACCTTGATTAACTTCACCCAATCTAACTGATAGACATACTGCTGCGTGATCACTAATCACAATACTGTTATACCAACAGTTCTCAACACAAGGTAGTAACTCTGTAGAGATAAGAAAGTAGTCTATCCGCGAATGACTTTGATACGAACTAGAATAACATGAAAATTCCCTGTTATTTGGATTCCTTGTCCTCCAGACTAGGGGTGGGTTTTTATAATCGATTTATCGATTAAAATCGATTCTGGCTTGGAAAACATAAAATCGATTCATTAAAATTCTGAATTGATTTTTTTAATATAAATTTATTTTGCCCGAAATGCCAGAATCTCAGGTGAAATCTCACAAAATTTCAACAACCACCAAACAGCTCAGACAGTAAATGAGAGCAGGTACACGGATTCTGCACAAAGATTTAAACACACAGCGCGACCCGTGGATCAGAATCAGTTAGATGTCGCCTTTCTCACGGTCGGGGCTGAAAGCCGACAGCTCACTGATTCTGATCTGTCGGCAGGTCCACGCTTTGTGTTCACGCCCTTTTTGCGCTGATTCTAAAGCTGTTAGTTTGATCTCTCTCCAAACAATATTGACCGAACCAGCAGCAAAAGAAGATCCAAACTACGCTTCACATAAACATCGTCATGAATTCGCTCTGACTTTTACTGTTTTGCTTCCACCACGATGCACAGCTCTCTCTCTCTTTCTCTCTCTCTCTCTCTCCCTCTCTCTCTCTGTACTTCAAGAACAGTTTCCCGTCTAAAAATCTGTTTTCTTCATTATTCACTTGCTTGTTACGCACGAGTCTACCATTGTTTGCAACGCTGTCGGCCGCTGTTTTTTTTCCCTTTTACTTACTTCCGAAAAGAAAACCTAATTTCTGCCGTTCAATACTGAACAAATTTAAACTTTTTAAAATTATGCAAAATGCAAAACGCTCAGCCGTGTCTCTAATAAAACCGCTATAACGTCAGAGGTAACGTTCATATGTTGATTAATGGTTTTCTTTCGTTTTTGATGTACTGCAGAATATTTTTTATAAAATCCCAGGCCAGGAAAACCACCTTCATGTTTTTCTGTGTTTTATCTTCAGCTACTTTGACACAAAGGCATCTGCTGTGACGCTTACACCTTTGATAAAGTCTTGCGTGTGTCAGCTTCCTTTTTATTGATACAAAAATATGTAAATGTACTGATCTGAATTATAATATTTCTGACTGTCAAAATTTCCCAGATTTCAATCGAATTGAATTAAATCGAATCGTGGATCAAATCGATTCGGAACCTTGTGAATTGGAATTGAATCGATTCTAGAAATCAGTGACGATACCCAGCCCTACTCCAGACCTCATTTATTCTCAAATCGTTCATATAGTTAAAAAGTATTTTTCTAGTCTGGGTATGACTAGTGTCAGTTTGAAACGACCTATCCAGGTTAGGGTCCAGAGCGCAATTGAAGTCCCCTCCTATGATATAAAGGCCCTCCAAGGTTGATATTGTGAGAAATAGATTTTCATAGAAGGATGGGTTATCCTCGTTGGGGCCATAGATATTTATCAAGTTTATTTCTAACATGGAGATACGGCCCTGCACAATTACATATCTCCCGTTCGGATCTGTAATCACCCTCGTAGTTTGAAATGGGATTGACTTATGTTTAAGAGTAATGATTCCTCTGGCATGTCTAGTAAAAAGAGTAATATACCTGACCCTGCCATCTTTTGGTTAATAAATGTATCTCTGATACAGTAAGATGAGATTCTTGTAGGAAAATAATTCTAGAGTTAAAATGTTTTAGTCGGTTTAATACTTGTTTCAATTTAACTAACTTCCGTATCCCCCTAACGTTCCAGGTCGTAATGTTAACGTTCAAAATGTTTTCTTTAGTTGTCCTCTCCATCAAATATTGTCAGACTGTTTACTTAAATAAACAAAGTAAAGGAAAAATTGAAGAAGCAGGTTTGCACATACATTCACACATACCAGATAAAGAACTTGTAAACAATTTCTGATTGAACATTTGCATTTCCTTGTTGGAAATGTCATCCCCCTCCCTTGAACAAATTCTTTGGAGGGCGTTAATCCACATCACTGAGGAATAACTAGTCAACGCGACCTCTCCAAAACCCCATAAATCAGACAGTGTACACTAACCATATAATGATACAGATTTTTCCCCATAATAAAGTAAAATTTACCCTTGGTAGGACAAAACAACACAAAACTAAACAAACAAAAAAAAAAAGAAGACTTAGTTAAGGTTCAGCTGTTAATATATAACCCAAAAACGATTGCGATTAAACTTAGAACGGATATTCGCTTAAAAACGCCTAGTTATATTAACATAAGTACCACATAAATTTAACTCAATTACTGATCGGTTATGTTGAAGCAAAGGCAGTCTTATGGAGTGTCTTAATGGTTAACATGTTGTTTAACTGACTCACTGGTGATGAGCATCCTCTGCTGTTTCCTTCGGCAGATTCTTGTAGAATTTTTCGGCCTCTTTAGGTGTTGAGAATCTTTCCACCGTACAGGATCCTGAGTCTGCATGGGTTGTGCTGGAATCCACGGAAGGCGTTGATATCAATAAACAGCTTGACAACCGGGTGAAATCCCCGTCGGATCCAAACCGTCTCCGCAGACAGATCCTGCGCAAATGTGATCTTGGCCCCATCATGTGTAATTTGTTGTTTTCTTGCTTCCCGATATACCAGTTCCTTCTCTTGGAATTTTAAGAAGCGAACAAGCACCGCTCTGCTCTGGTTTGGTTTCCCGGAGGCAAGCGTGCGATGCACTCGCTCCAGTGTGAATGACTTGTCGGGTGCTAGCCCCAGCCACTTAGGTAGCATGATGTTAATAAAGTCGAAGAGTGATTGTTGCCCCTCTGCTCCCTCTTTTATGCCGAAGATGCGCAGGTTCTTTTGTCGTCCGCGGTTTTCCAAATCATCTGTTTTGGCTTCAAGAAGTGCAATTCGTTTGATAGCCAAGTTCAGTGACGTTTCTGTTTGTTCAAGTGCCCTTTCAACTTCGGCAATACGGGCTTCGGCCTCCTCGATATGAGCCCCCTGGATCAATATGTCTTGCTTTACCTCTGAGACTTTACCCTCCAGTGCAGTTACAGCGCTTGCCATCCCAGTCAGTCTTGTATCGATGCTGTCCAACTTGGCTCCAAAATCCGACCGGAGTGATTTGAGTTCATCCAAAACTTCGGCTATGCTAGCCATGTTAGCATCTGTGTCGGACATTGATGGTGTAGCACCTGTCTTACGTCCTCGGGTAAAGATTTCACACTGTTTCACAGATGAAGCTTTTGACATGTCAGTGCCGTATATTCCAGACCACACTAACAGCGTATACAAGGGTTTTTTATAGAAAGTTTGTACACTGTCTTGAGAGCGACCCCACTAAGCTGCCATCTTAAGCCCGGCTAAGACCATTCTTTTAGCACAAATACTAGGGTTTAGCTGAAATACTGTGACATAGCAGAAATACTATGATTTAGACTAAATACTGCAACATTGAAGAAATAATAGGATTCAGCAAGAATATTACCAATACTATGTTTTAGCACAAATACTATGATTTGTTACAAATAGTATGATTGAGCAGAAATACTATTCTTTGGTAGAAATACTATATTTTAGCACAAATACTATGATTTGGGAGAAATAGCATAACATAGCAGAAATACTATGGTTTTTCAGAAACACTATGTTTTAGCACAAATACTATGTTTTGGCTGAAATACTATTATTTGGCACAAATACTATGATTTAGCAGAAATACTGTTTTAACATAAATGGGACGATTAGGCACAAATACTATGTTTTAGCATAAATACTATGATTTGGCACAAATACTATGATTTGGTACAAATAGTGTGATTTGCCAGAAATACTGTGATTTAGCAGAAACACTGTGATTTTCAAGAAATAAGATAAGATACCTTTATTAGTCCCACGAGTGGGAAATTTCATGTTAAGGCTGCTGGCCTGTTGCACACAATGGCGGCGCCATCTTACCCTCCGACCATACACACATTACACAAAAACATCACATGGGGAAGACAGGTCAGAGAGGTATAACAATGGAAAATGCACGACATGAGGAAAGATAAGGAGAAAAAAAAACTCCCCCCAGACTGAGCTCCAACAGGGAGATCAGTTTGAGAACAGAAAAAAACACCTCTGCACATAGCACATGAAAAAACTCTTAATACACCAAAGAAACACATGACAAGCAACAGGGATGGGTAAAGGGTGAGAGACAGCCAGTGTAGACAGTACATCCGGGCCTGCAGCCTATGCGCTGGTCTCCTTGCTCCACCGTCAGCATCGGAAGGGAATAAGCGTCGAAGGCGTTTGGAGGGGGAGGGGGGATGAGTGTACATCTGCATGTGTATATATGTCTGTGTGTGTGTTTAATACTGTTCTACTTTAGTAGAAATAGTATGATGTAGCAGAAATACTATATGATAGCAGAAATGTGTGCTTGTATATTTCTAGATCAGTCAACTGTATTTCTGTAATTTCTGCAGAAATACTATGTTTTAGCATATATACTCCGATATGGCTCAAATACTATGATTTAGCAGTAATACTATGTTTTGGCACAATTGCTATGCCTTGGCACAAATATTATGATTTGGCAGACATACTATGATTTAGCAGAGATAATACGATTTGGCAGAAATACTCAACTTTGGCACAAATACTATAATTGAGTGCCAGTACTATAAGATAGCAGAAATACTGTAATTTCGCTCAAATACTATGAAATATTAGTAATACTGTGATTTGGCAGAAAAACTATGATTTGGCACAAATACTATGTTTTAACACAAATACTATGATGTGCTTAAATACTATGATTTTGCAGTTATACTATGATTTGGAAGAAATACTATGCTTTGGCACAAACACCATGATTTGGCAGAAATACTATGAACAGTAATACTATAACATAGTAGAAATACTATTATTTGGTTAAAAAGCTATGCTTTGGCACAAATGCTATCATTTAGCACAGATACTATAACATAGCAGAAATACTGTGATTTTCTTGAAATTCTATGCTTTGGCACAAATACTATGATTTGGCAGAAATACTATGTTTTAGCAGATATACTATGATTTGGCTCAAATACTATGATTTGGCAGACATACTATGATTTAGCAGAGATAATATGATTTGACAGAAATACTAAACTTTGGCACAAATACTATAATTGAGTACACGTACTATAAGATAGCACAATTACTATGACAAAGCAGGAATACTATGTTTTAGCAGAAAAACTAATTTCGCACAAATACTGCGAAATAACATACTATGGTTTTGCAAAAATACTACAATTTGGCAGAAATACTATATTTGAGCACAAATACTATTATTTGGCACAAATGCTATGATTTGGCAGAAATACTGTTTTTGAAAAAATACTATGATTTGGCAGAAACACTATGACTTAGTAGTAACACTATAACATAACAGATATACTATGATTTTGCAGACATACTATGTTTTTGCACATATACTACAATTTCGCTCAAATACTATGAAATTGCAGTAATACTATGATTTTGGAGGAATACTACGTTTTAGCACAAATACTATAACAAAGCAAAAATACTATCATTTGGCAGAAATACTATGATTGGGTACTAATACTATGATTTGGCAGAAATACAGCGTTTTAGCACAACTACTAGAGATTTCTATTGAAATACTATGATTTAGAAGAAATACTAGGACTTCGTACAAATACGATGCGTTGGCACAAATACTATGATTTGGTTCGAATACTATGATTTGGAACAAATACTATGATTTGGCAAAATACTATGGTTCTGCAAAAATACTATGATATGGCAGAAATACTATGCCTTAGTAGTAATGCTATAAAATAACACAAATACTACGATTTGGAATAAATACTATGATTTATTAGAAATACTATGATTATGCAGAAATACTATGTTTCTGCAAATATA
Organism: Oreochromis mossambicus; assembly: GCA_922035795.1. Classification (NCBI taxonomy): domain Eukaryota; kingdom Metazoa; phylum Chordata; class Actinopteri; order Cichliformes; family Cichlidae; genus Oreochromis; species Oreochromis mossambicus. The sequence goes on along the minus strand of CAKLIZ010000728.1, from coordinate 75,969 downwards.
CTATGATTTGGCAGGAATACTATAATTTACCAGAAATACTATGTTTTAACACAAATACTACGATTTGGTATAAATACTATGATTTAGCACAAAAACAATGATTTGGCACAATTACTATGATTTAGTAGAAATACTATGATTGTGCAGAAATACTATATTTCTGCAAATATACTATGATTTAGCAGAAGTACTATGATTTTGCACAAACACTATGTTTTAGCAAAAATACTACAACATAGTATTTGTACCACATCATAATATTTCTACTATGTTTTAGCACACATAGTATGATTTGGCTGAAATACTATGATTTAGCAGAAATACTATGTTTGAGCAGAAGTATTAAGATGTTTTTTCAGGGATCTGTTGAAATCCATTAAAAAGATATGACGAGAGAAAAAATTGCCTCATTTCTAGAGTTTGAAATCTGAAGAAACCTGAGCGAGGGACGAATTTCCTACCCTCAAACTGATGTAATTCATGGGCAAACGGTAATAGGTGAGAAAAGAATTCTTGAATTGTGAGCATCAGGAGTGTTTGAAGATATATTGGCACAAGCCTCATGTCTTAACTTTGCTTCGTTAACCCTCTGGGGTCGCCAGACGCGCCGGCGCGTCAAAATCACATGACCAATTTAAGACGACACAGCTACAAGATGCAGTGAGTCAGAGTCTCCATTTCAACTTGGGTTGAAAGTGCGGACTTCAAACTATATACCAGTTTTTGAATTGTGTCGATAGGCCACGTAAAACCAGAGTTATGATAAAACATACAAGCGATGTTTTTTTCTGAACAAAACAGTGGTGTTTACAGCGGGAAGAATGGTAAAAACAGCGTTTTCTACAGACAGCGCTAGCAAACACTCTCCGCTTGTGAGTGAAAAAAGAAAAAGAAAAAACACCCCTTCCCTATTGGTGTTAGAGTTTATCATGTTAGCCAATCAAAAAATTGATATGGCAACATGTGACATTTGGTTGCTTAGGGAGAAGGGGAAGTTTTTAGGAGTGACACCCGCGACGGAAAGCGGGCGAGCGAAAGAAAGAGAGAGAGCGAGTTTTCATATGTGAGACATTAGTGACGTTTAGCGTGTTTGGAGGCTGTAGTTAGTTTGTTGTGTAGTTATTGTTTTGTATTGTGTGTCAGTTATACTGCCGAATTTCATATTTTCTCCCAAAAAAGCCGTCAAACGCAGATTCCAGTGTAAACGCTGTTCCCACATGGAAAACAGGACTGATGCACCTCCTGCAGTCAGACCTGCAGGGTTTAGGCCTGTGGTGTTCTCCTCTGTCTTATACTGAACACAAACTACATTTTTTGGACTGGCACAAATAATTTGTGTGCCTTCTTATTTGATGCAGCACGCCTGATTGTTCTGTAAATAGTTTTAAATGGTTATATAAAAAACGCCTGAGGCCTTGGCTGCATTTTTAGGTAAATAGTACCATATAACTTTGTTGTTTGCAAAACTTGTGCATAATTTTTAGAAATGTACAATTTCTATTTGCATTTCGAGTTATGAAAATGATTCGTTAAACATGTTTGTGGGTTTTACAGTAAAAAATATAACTTTTTTCTACTCGGATTTTGAATTTTTGGTCTGAATTTAGATCAACTGTGCTAATATAGTATACCAAAATGAAAAAATAACTCAAATTTCAGATATTTGAGATTGTGCTGAAAATAATGATACCAAACAAGGCAAGAAAAACATATTTTAAAGGTGAAATATAGAGGTAAAATCAAAAGTAGTCAAAAACAGCCAATTATACCATGGACCCCACAGGGTTAAGGAGATATGACGATTTGAAAATGCCTCTCATTAGAGAATTCCAGCAGTGATTTTGAACAAACTCTCCATTGACTGTCTAAGGAGAGTTTTCAGACTTTGTGTTGCTCTGAGGAGATTTGCAAAAAATCTGTAACTCCCACAACAATGATAGTGACATTTTGTGAAAGCCAGCAAAAATACCTTCTTTTTGATGTATAATTTGTGGGGGTTGAGTGAAAATTGAGCGAGTAGCAAGAAGTTGTTGGGACATGAAGAGAAAATTCAGAAAGGTCCAGTGTCCACTCTTAGTTAATTGCATAACAACCATAACAACGCATGTATTTTCTGAAAAATCACAGTTTTGCAACTGAAAACTTAAAGAGGGATAAGATTAAAACAGTAGAAGATATGAAAAAACTGAGTTATCCATGAATAGCCCAATAATTTGAGAACATTTTGAAGTTTGAATGGAGTCTCTACATGAAAGTATGAGGATGTAGTTCAGTTTCAACAACAAGCAAGTTTAAGCAGAATTTTTAATGTTTTCCATTCATTTCGATGGGACAAAAAAAAGGAAAAAAGTATAATATTTTAAAAAGTATAATAGTAATAAAACCCAAAAGATATAGACATAAAGAGCAGAAAGAGAAGAATACTGTAAAGTTTGAACGGTGAAAATAGCACAAAAACTGAGGAAGTAGTTAAAGGCCAAAAAACATACGGAAGCAACTAGAATAACTAGAAAAAATTGCATTTCCTGCGAAAATGCTGTGTGGATGCTGTAACGCTGAAGCTGCCTGCTGAAAATAGCTGAAAAAAATGAAAAGTTGCAAAAATTGTATGGCGATGAAAAAACTGAAAATTATCCTGAAAACAGGTGAAGAGGCAGAAATTTTTGCTGAAAAGTGCTGAAAAGCCAAAAATTCTACTGAAAAGGGATAAATAAGCTGAAATTTGTACTGAAAAGAGGTAAAAAGAAATGTTGCCATGAGCAGGATTCAAACCTGCCCCTCCTGGTCTCAAGACGGCTACTCAACTCACTGAGCCAAACTCATTCTCACAAAAAAAAGAGATGGAGAGACTGACAATTCTGTTAAAATGAGCAGAAGATGCTGAGAATCATGCTGACAAGACTAAAAATTCTGCTTAAGAGAGGTGAATCAGCAGAATTTCTGCAGAAAAGAGGTAAAGAAGCAGAACGTTGTGCTGAAAAGAGTTTTTTTCTGAAAACAGCTTAAAAAAAAGATGGGATTTGTGCTGAAAAGGGGTGAAAAAACTGAAAAGTTTGCTGAAAAGGGGTGAAGCAGCTAAAATTTGTGTTGAAAAGATTTACAAAATTTTAACTGTTAACTGAAAAAATTGTTGCCATAAGCGAGATTTGAACCCAGGCCTCCCGCTCTGAGAATGGCTGCTCATCTCACTGAGCTAAAACACAGCTCAACCCGGCAAGCAAAATCAGTGACCACATTGATAATGTGTTCCATTCATTTCAATGGTCAAAAGTCATAGCACACATTAAAAAATTCTGCTATTTCTGCTAAAGTTTGAACATAGTATTTATACTAAAACATAGTCTTTCTTCTAAATCAGAATATTTGAACAAATTGATAGTATTTCTGCCAAATCACAGTATTTCTGGTAAATCACAGTGTTTATGCCAAATCACAGTATTTGTACCAAATCATAGCATTTGTGACAAATCATAGTATTTAGCTAAATCTGTGCTAAAACATAGTATTTCTGCTAAAACTTAGTAGTTATACTAAATAATATTTTTTCTGCCAAATCATAGCATTTGTGCTGAAACATAGAAAATTCTGCCACATCATAGTATTTGAGCCAAATCATAGAATTTGTGCTAAAACATTATTTATGATTTATGATTTAGCAGAAACACTGGGACTTGGTAGAAATACTATGATTTACATGAAATACTTTGACTTAGCACGAATATCATAATCTAGCAAAACTACTACAGCATAGCAGAAATTCTATCATTGAGCAGAATCACTAGGATTTAGCACAAACACTATGATTTGCCTCAAAAACTTTTATTTTGCAGTTATACTATGATTTGGAAGAAATATTATGCTTTGGAACAAATACCATGATTTGGCAGAAATACAATGAGCAGTAATAATATAACGGATGACGGATTTCTTGGTCAACAGAGCCTTTTCACACTAAGAGGACTGGTGGTAAGTGAATTATTTGACTTATGTTTTATTTCAATGTTTAAATCTGTAAATCCAGCAGCTTTAAATTTGGTATTATTGAAGGCAAAGCTAAACACATATCACCACTTCTTTTCTGCTAGCAAGGTTAAGGTTAGCTTAACTGTTGCTAAAAACCTTCAGAATACAGTCAGGAATGAAATGGGAAGGTTTAGTGGATGGAATAAAAACAGCAAACAGCCACTTACTGCTAAATAACCTCAGTTTCTTAACATAAAACTCATTATTGCAGCAAGGGGGAGCGCAAAAGTGATCCCCTTAAACTGGTTTTAAATTTTAGTGTCTTTAATTTCCACTGAGTTGTCTAAGGTGCTTGGAAAGAAAAGCCTCTGGACTTCTTTAAGTTGCTTGAAGACGTTTCACCTCTCATCCAGGAAGCTAATGGGCTCAAATTGTGGTCATAAATATTTTGTACTTGTAAATCAGTTTTGTACTTGTAAATCAGGATTTGTATGTGTAAAAAGAATTTGTGTGTGTAAAAAAAGATTTCTATGTGTAAAAAGAATTTGTGTGTGTAAAAAAAGATTTGTATGTGTAAAAAGAATTTGTGTGTGCGTAAAAAAGATTTGTATGTGGACTTGGCCAAAAAATGTGTGTGAAACTCTGTACTCAAGTTTCAAGTTACAAGTACGAATTTTGACCCTATTTTCCTTCCTTTCAGCTGATTGGTCAATGTCATGTCAATCACAAATTTAACTATCCAATCAGAGAACAGATGGGTCTGGCTGTCGGAGGGCCACTTTTTTGAACTGCAGGTCCTTGAAGGGTAATACAGTTTGAAGCTGGAGGATCGATAGAAGCTAGGTCCCCTAACTTTCAGTAGCTGTTGAAAGGATAAAGTTGTGGTATATCAGTGGTTAGAAATACCATTATTACTTTAGGATTAGTTTAACACAAAGTCAGGGCTGACCCAGGACCATTGCTGTGAGTCACAGTGCGCAGCATACAGGTCCTTTCACACCAGACGCAGCATGGGCTCCTAATGCTAACTGCTAACTAAAAGCCAAGGATCCAGAATTTTTTATGCTGGCTGCGGGGTTTTGAGGCAGCTCTACCTGCACTAGATACACCTGCTCCTTGTCGTTTCTATCTCTGACTTTATGTCCTCTACAAGAGTTTTTTTTTTTTTTTTTTTTTTATCTTCAAATGTTCAATAAAAACATGTATTGCTAATTCATAACGAAGAAAGCTTTGTAACTATCCCTACTAGTGAAGACTGTCATTTCCACAGCACTGCCCCCCCCCAACCGAGGTCCGCAGCGCTGTTAAAAAGGCTCTGGAGGTCCCTTTATTAAGCACGTAATCCTGTGACACAAAAATCACCAAACTCAGACCACCACAGACTGTTTTCCTTAATGGTTTGAAGTAGCTGGGCTGACATGTAAAAGGGCATTTATTCCCTCAGGACCTGAAGCTCCATAAAGCACCCGTCCAATAGCCAAACCCATCTGTTCTCTGACTGGATTGTTAAATTTGTGATTGACATGACATTGGCCAATCAGATGAAAGGAAGAAAAATAGGGTCCAAATTCGTACTTGTAACTTCAGTGCAGAGTTTCACACGTATTTTTTGGGTAAGTCCACATACAAATCTTTTTTTTTTTTTTTTTTTTTTTTTTTTAAAAACACACACACAAATTCCTTTTACACATACAAATCCTGATTTACAAGTACAAAACTGATTTACAAGTACAAAATATTTATGACCACGATTTGAGCCCATAATTCAGTTCTAGGGTCAAATGGTGAAGAGTCCCAGATTTAAAGCCCATCAGTGTATCCCCCCCCTCAAGGAGGGACAATGGACCCCCTAATGATCGTCTACCAAATCACATGAGCCAAGGTGTGAAAACGGGTGTGGGTCATAATTAGGGATGGGTACCGGTATCCGGTGCCATTATGCCACTGGTTCTGGCATAAACGGTAGTAGCCAGACCGAGAAGCAGTGCACATTTTGGTGCTTTATTTCGGTGCATTTTTTTTCTTGAGATGTCATACACTTTGGATTCTAGCCAATCATTTTACCTTTCCAAGGATAGTAGGCGGGCCCATGTACATACGTTCTTTTAGAGCAGAGCTACAGATCAAAAATGCCCAAGGCGAAGCGGTCAAAAGTCTTGCTGTACTTCACAGCACAAGATGCAAACTCAGAAGTCTTCAACAAGTGCTTTAAGGTGATACTGTGCAAAGGAGGTAACACCTCGAATCTGATGAAACACCTGGCGACCCATAGCGTTTTTTTAAAACCCGAGAAATGCACCATATTTGATAGCTTGCTGCGAGACTTGCCTGTTATCGGACCCAGAGTTAGCAACATCCCCCAAGAACCCGAAGAGTAGAGTCCTGACCCCTAACCCTGCCAGTATAGCAGAAATGATGATGGATGATGATGGCAGCAGCAGCCGTTCTTCTCTGGGCGAGTAGCTTAATGTTGTTCGTGTGTAATTTACATTGAGTAAGTTAACCACGTTATTAAATTGATGCACGTAAGGTGAACTAGCAAACACGGCTGTCTTCTTGTTTGATACAGTGATACCATATATGCCTTATAGCTTCAGAAAAGGCTAACATTGTTATCTTTTTACAAAAAAAAAAACAGCTAAACATGAGAGGTTTTAGGACAAAGTTTGTGTTTTCCATTGTTTAAGCACCGGTTCCCATGGGGATTAAATCTGGGACTCTCCACCATTTGACCCTAGAACTGAAGAAGCTTCTCAGATGAGAGGTGAAACGTCTTCAAGCAACTTAAAGAAGTCCAGATGCTTTTCTTTCCAAGACCCTTAGACTACGATGACCTGGATGATTGAGAACCTCCACAGACATATTTCCATTGAGTTATTGATTCTGTCATGAATTAGTTAACATAAACTAATCTAAGTCTATTAGCCGCAAACAAACAACAACATGACATTATATTCGGTACTGACAGAAGATGGAACGAAATATGTTTTTCAAATTTTAACTTTAAGCACTTATTTCTTAAATCTAGCTTCGCAGACAGTGTTATCAAAATTAGATTTTATATGTGCAGCATTTCATGTCCTCTTTAAGTGCAAATATGGAGATACAGAAATATATCATTTTTAGAAATGCCCAATAGACACCTAAATATGCAATTTGGATATTTTCTCACTACCAGTATAAAAAAGGTTAAAATAGCCCTAACTCTCTAAAATGACATGTGCAAACAAAAATTGTTGCTTTGAAAAATCCTTAGTATATATATTTCATAGTGTAATAATTTACGCAACGGCAAATAAAAGTCTATAAAGGCTGGTGTAATATAAATCTGATTTTAATTGATCATCGGTGGAAAAGTCTGAATCCTGACCTGAGAGTTTGAAGTTTGCAGTTTGGACCTCTTACTCCAGCTGACACAAGCTTTGCTCCTGAATCATGCAGATCGTTGTTACTCAGGTCCAGCTCTCTCAGCCTAGAGAACTGGGTGGTGATAACTAGGGGCAGAGTTTCACAGCTTCTCTCTGAGAAGTTACATAGACTCAGTCTGGAATACAAACAATCGACAATAGAACTAACATTGTCATAACACTGTACTTTGGATACAGTGATGATTTACTAGATTTAGCAATATTTAATCCTGTTTTTTTTTTTTTCAGAAATCCTTTACGTCTTACTAATATACAACAAATATATGAGCTTCAGCTTTACTGCCTTAAAATGTTTAATTGGTTATTTTTGTCATCTGATGAAAAATAAAATAGCAATTGGTCTAACCTCAGTGTTTCCAGTATACAATCTGGACTCTCCAGTCCAGCAGACAGAAGCTTCAGTCCTGAATCCTGCAGACTGTTGTTACTCAGGTCCAGCTCTCTCAGACTAGAGGTCTGAGTCCCGAGAACTGAGGATAAAGCTTCACAGCTTGTTTCTGAGAGGTTGGAGGCACTCAGCCTGAGGAAAATAAAATAAGATGAGTTTTTTAACACACACACACACACACACACACACACTTCCACTCTCGCCCCTGCGGCCAGTCTATCCTTCAAGCTCAGGTCATCTACCAGAGGCCTGGGAGCTTGAGGGTCCTGCGCAGTATCTTAGCTGTTCCCAGGACTGCGCTCTTCTGGACAGAGATCTCCAATGTTGTTCCCGGGATCTGCTGGAGCCACTCGCCTAGCTTGAGAGTCACCGCACCTAGTGCTCCGATTACCACTGGGACCACTGTTACCTTCACCCTCCACATCCTCTTGAGCTCTTCTCTGAGCCCTTGGTATTTCTCCAGCTTCTCGTGTTCATTCTTTCTGATGTTGCTGTCATTCGGAACCGCTACATCAATCACTACGGCCGTCTTCTTCTGTTTTTTTTTTTGTTGTTTTTTTTTTTTTACCTGTCCCGTTTGGTTCTTTTGCCATCAAAATTATTGTCTAAAGGCGAAGAAAGATGCCCAACGGATTTACTTTACCAAATTGACCATCCCAGCCTTGCCGTAATGGTCCATTACGGCCGTAATGGTCCATATACACATACATACATACATACATATATACATACATACATACATACATACATTCATAAATGAAGAACAAATGGTGCAGTACAACACGTTCTCACTAGGGGTGGGCTTTGATAATCGATTTATCGATTGAAATCGATTCTGGCTTGAATTACGTAATATGGATTCATTAAAATCCTGAATCGATTTTTTAATTAAAATTTATCTTGCAGGTACGTGTAGCAGGTACACGGATTCTGCACAAAGACGTAAACACAGAGTGCGGACACGCCAATTGATCAGAATCAGTGAGATGTCGCCTTTGTCACCCGACGGCACGGACACGGTCGAGGCTGAAAGCCGACAGCTCACTGATTTTGATGTTTCGGCAGGTGCGCGCTTTGTGTTTACGCCCTTTTTGCGCCGATTCTGAAGCTGCAGGTTTTTATATCTCTCCAAACAATATTGACCGAACCAGCAGCAAAAGAAAATCCAAACTACGCTTCATACAACATCGTCATGAATTCCCTCTTCGTTTTGCTGTTTTGCTTCCACCACAATAAAAATCACACTTCATGCACAGCTCTCTCTCTCTCTCTCTCTGTATACTTCAAGAACAGTTTCTCGTCTAAAAATCAGTTTTAAGCGTTATTCGCTTGCAAGTCTACCGTTGTTTGCAGCGCTGTCCGCCGCTGTTTCTTTTTCCTTTTACTTACTTCCGAAAAGAAAGCCTCATTTCTGCTGTTCAATAGGCTACTGAACAAATTTAAAATTTTTAAAATTATGCAAAATTGAAAAACGCTTAGCTGTGTCTCTAATAAAACCTCTGTAACTTTGCTTCACTTCAGCAGCATCAGGTAATGTTCATATGTTGATTAATGGTTTTGTTTCGTTTTTGATCTACTGCAGACTACTTTTATAAAATCCCAGGCCAGGAAATCCTTTATGTTTTTCTGTGTTTTATCCTCAGCTACTTTGACACAAAGGCATCTGCTGTGATGTTTACACATTTGATAAAGTCTTGCGAGTGTCAGCTTTCTTTTTATAGATACAAAAACATGTAAATGTACTGCTCTGAATTATAATATTACTGACTGTCTGAGGCAAAATTTCCCAGATTCAAATCGAATTGAATCGAATCATGGATCGAATCAATTCAGGGCCTTGTGAATCGGAATCAAATCGATTCTAGAAATCAGTGACGATACCCAGCCCTAGTTCTCACTCCCTGAGCGTAAGATTTTGTGATAGGTGAAAAATCGACAACATATTATGTTTTCAGGCACCCAACATGTTCCTACATGACGACATCGGAAAAATGAGGACATATGAGAACCGTATGGACTCAATCTACACATGTTTGCTCTTTTTCTTAAAATCGCTTTGGAAACCACTATTTAACGTCATTAAAGTGCTGGTTAACGTTAGGAATAAGGTTATGGTTATGGTTAGGGATAAGGTTAGGTTTACGGCTGGAATACAGGGCTGGAACGTCTATTACCGCGGGAGCGTCATTCCACTGGATTTCATCTATAACTCGAAGCGTACCATAAGAACGTGGACAGTCACCTTTCGCGTTCCTCAGGAATGCCGCGGGACGTGACAAAATGTCGGGATGTTACGCCTCGGGAGTGAGAACGGGCTGTGCAGTAACAGAACAATAAATTGATCCATTAGCTTTATATATGAAGTAAATGTCGCACTTGCCTTTTTCTTTGTCTTCCATTTTGAGGGGTTAATGATTAGCATTTATGGGTCCACAGTAGGTTTGTTCTGGATGGTACTTTGTTAATAATAACACCCACAATTTTTTTCAGAAATACTGACAATTTCTTTTGCCATGAAACATTAAAAATCTCCTGTACTTTACTATTAGTGTGTACGAGTATGTCTGCTAACAGTTTCAATTTTCTAAGGCCTCAACACCCATTACGCAATTTAGGTTTTTGCAAATAATGCAACCTGCTTCTCTATTTCTATTAATTGGAATAAATATTTTAACAAAAGAAGTACAAATGTACTTACAGAGCTTTGTTGGAGGCTTTGACCACTGGCAGCAGCCTCAGAAGAGCCTCCTCTGAAGCAGAGTATTTCTTCAGGTCAAACACATCCAGATCTTTTGCTGATGACAATAAGATGAAGACCAGAGCTGACCACTGAGCAGGAGACAGTTCATCTGTGGAGAGACTTCCTGATCTCAGGGACTGTTGGATCTCCTCCACTAGAGAACGATCATTCAGTTCATTTAGACAGTGGAACAGATTGATGTTTTTCTCTGCAGACAGATTCTCACTGAGCTTCTCCTTGATGTACTGGACTGTTTCCTGATTGGTCTGTGAGCTACTTCCTGTCTGTGTCAGCAGGCCTCGTAGGAGATTCTGATTGGTCTGCAGAGAAAGACCCAGGAGGAAGCGGAGGAACAAGTCCAGGTGTCCATTTGGACTCTGTAAGGCCTTGTTCACAGCACACTGGTGGAGAGATTGTAGGTTTGGTGTGCTAATTAATTTTGACGACCAGGAGGTTGTTTGATCTTCCAGCAGATTGAGTCCAGAGTTGATGAAGGTCAGATGGACATGAAGAGCAGCCAGAAACTCCTGAACACTCAGATGGATGAAGCAGAACACCTTGTCCTGGTACAGTCCTCTCTCCTCTTTAAAGATCTGTGTGAACACTCCTGAGTACACTGAGGCTGCTGTGATATCGATGCCACACCCTCTCAGGTCTGATTTATAGAAGATCAGGTTTCCTTTCTGCAGCTGATCAAATGCCAGTTTTCCCAGAGACTCAATCATCTCCCTGCTCTCTGGACTCCAGTGTGGATCTGTCTCGGCTCCTCCATCATACTTGACCTTCTTCACTTTGGCCTGAACCACCAGGAAGTGGATGTACATCTCAGTCAGGGTCTTGGGCAGCTGTCCTCCCTCTCTGGTTTTCAGCACATCCTCCAGAACTGTAGCAGTGATCCAGGAGAAGACTGGGATGTGGCACATGATGTGGAGGCTTCGTGATGTCTTGATGTGGGAGATGATCCTGCTGGCCTGCTCCTCATCTCTGAATCTCTTCCTGAAGTACTCCTCCTTCTGTGGGTCAGTGAACCCTCTGACCTCCGTCACCATGTCAAAATACAGTGCAGGGATCTGATTGGCTGCTGCAGGTCGTGTGGTTATCCAGAGGCGAGCAGAGGGAAGCAGGTTCCCCCTGATGAGGTTTGTCAGCAGCACATCCACTGAGGTGGACTTTCTAGGGTCAGTTAGGATTTTAGTTTTGTGGAAGTCCAGAGGAAGTCGACACTCATCCAGACCATCAAAGATGAACACAACCTGGAAGTCTTCAAAGCTGCAGATTCCTGCTTCTTTGGTTTCAGTAAAGAAGTGATGAACAAGTTCCACCAAGCTGAACTTTTCCTCTTTCAGCACATTCAGCTCTCTGAAAGTGAATGGAAATATGAACTGGATGTCCTGGTTGGCTTTGTTTTCAGCCCAGTCCAGAGTGTATTTCTGTGTTAAGACTGTTTTCCCAATGCCAGCCACTCCCTTTGTCAGCACTGTTCTGATTGGTTCATCTCTTCCAGGTGAGGCTTTAAAGATGTCTTCTTGTCTGATTTTTGTTTCTGGTCTGTCTGGTTTCCTGGATGCTGTTTCAATCTGTCTGACCTCATGTTCATCATTGACCTCTGCAGTCCCTCCCTCTGTGATGTAGAGCTCTGTGTAGATCTGATTCAGAAGGGTTGGGTTTCCTGCTTTAGCGATCCCCTCAAACACACGCTGGAACTTCTTTTTCAAGAAAGACTTGATGTGATGCTGAAGAACTCCAAAAGGAGTTCCTAAAGGAACAAAAGACAGCAGTATCAATGGAATTCTTATTATGTCCACATGCAAATTTATTTTCGCAGGAAATGCGTCTTTGAATACATGTTGGTCAATCTTTTGAGACGTTAGTGTGTCATTCACCCAGTAACTTAAATCGTTAGACAAATCCTCTTACTGCTCTGCAGACGGTCAGCCAGCTCCTCCTGCTTCATTCTCTTTAGGAAATTCAGCGTGATATTCACAAATGCCTCTCTGTTGCTGATGCCTCTCTTCTGCTCTTCATCTTTACCCTCCAACATCTCATCATCCTCCCTCTGACTGTCTAAGCATTCTGGGTAATATGGACTCAGAACCTTCTGAATCTTCTTTAGCTCGTTTTTCACAAAAGTGATGATGTTTTCCTCCAGCAGCTGGAACAGAATACTTTATGAATGACCCAATCAGATTGAAATCATGGAGCCAAACATCAGATCCATGTTGGACACACTGACAATCCATCGGTCTACAAAGAGTAGCATGGAGATGAATGTGAACAGAATAGATGTAAAAGTAGTTGTTGTACATGTACAGACCATGAATATGGAGTCGTGTTTTTGGTTCTGCTGGGCAGACTGACCACAGGGAACGTCTGAGCTCTCCTGTTCCACTCTGTGGAGGAATCATGAAGAATTAGTTCACATTATATGACCACCCAAGAGTTAAACACAAGCCAAAGGTCCATTAGGTCATCTTTTGGATGTTTGGATGTTGAATGAGATGACTGCCTCTTGTGGTGAATAGGTGTAACTGAGTAACTTTTGATGTACATGCTCAGCCAGAGTTCCAAGTAGAACGAGCAGGTACTAAAATGTGAGATTGTCAGGCTGTATCAAGAGATCAAGATAAACTTTCTTATTCCCAAGGGGCAATTTGATGGCACTACACAACTAAATTTGGTCTAGCCATAACAAAAGGTCCAGACTTTTGTGGGACAATTAACATATTGCTAAAAGTTAAGGACTAACCTCCCAAGTGTACATTGATTAAAATTGGCCATAACAAAGTTGGGAGTGTCCGGTGCAGTCTGTGTACTGGCTATGCTATGATCCTCCATCTGTGGGGGAAAGAGCGAGACACCTGCCTGTCCCCTGTGCTCTGGAGGAGGGACCCTAGAACACCTTAGCAGCTGCCCAAAGGCCCTGGCTGATGGTCGGTATCGTTGGCGACACGACCAGGTGCTCAGAGTAGTTGCTGAAAAGACTGTCTCAGCAATCAGCACCATCATGCTCCGAGGAAGGCACTCTCTTTCATTAAGGCTGGAGAGAAACACCAGGTGCACCCACATTTAACAACAGGCCTCCTCAACACAGCCTCTGATTGAATATTACATCAGGAGATGTGACCTGACAATAAGGAAAATGACTACAAAAACCATGCCGTGGTTCAGTTCAAATCCAATGTGGCGTTGCACAGTTTGCAGATGCCTTAAAAACTTTTAAAAATCTAATCTAAAAATCTTCTGTAAGTAATTTTATTAAATGACAAAACACATCAATGTCATTCTCAGCACTCTATCTTAACCAAATCACACAATTTCTCCATTAATATTGAAAAATCCCCTATCCTTCCCTCCCCTCAGGTAAAGAGTTCGGGTGTCATATTTGATAATACTCTCTCATTCCAGTCTCACATTAATGACATAACCCGGTCTGCATACTTTCACCTACGTAACATTAACCGACTTTGTCCCTTCCTTACTCCCCATACAGCTGCCATCCTTGTTCATAACCTTAATTATTCCCAGATTGATTATTGCAACTCCCTCTTATTTGGTCTCCCCAAAAAGTCCCTCCATAAACTTCAACTTTTTCAGAATTCTGCAACTTCTTCAGAATTCTGCAACGCGGGTCATAACTCATACTCCGTTAAGAGTAGTAGTTACCCTAGTTCCTCAACAGCTTCACTGGTTGCCCACAGAAGCCAGGATAAATTTAAAAATTTGATTTCTCACGTTTAAGTGCATCCATAACCTTGCCCCTCCTTATCTGTGTGACTTGTTTCATATCACCACTGTTTCCTACTTTCTCAGATTCTCATCTGCCACTCATCTTGCTATTCCTTCTGCCCGTCTTATCACCATGGGGAACAGAGCTTTCAGTCACTCTGCTCCTCGACTCTGGAGATCACTTTCTCCAGTCATAAGAAATATAGATTCTCTTCTCTTATTTAAGTCACAGCTCAAAATATACTTGTTCAAACCGGCTTCTTCACCTTAAACACAGATTTTATTTGTCGTCAAGTTTGTTTTGCTATTTTAACATATTTTATCTATTTTAAATCTATTGTTTTATTGATTTTTTTTCTCTCTTTCTTTAAGGTGACCTTGGGTTTTAGAAAGGTGCCCTCAAATAAATAATAATAATAATAATACATTTTATTTGAGGGCACCTTTCAAAAATCCAAGGTCACCTTACAAAAGAACAAAATTAATAAAAGAAGCAATAGTCATAAAATTCTATCTAAATACATAAAATTGCAAAACAGAACTTGACAACAGATAAAATCAGCACTAAAGCGACCAGTTTGAATAATAAATAAAATATATTATTATTTATTATTATTATTATCATCATTATTATTATTATTGTTATTATTATTATACAGTCTCAAATACCACTTGCTAAGCGAGCTCTGCTCCACCTTGCCAAAGGCAGAACATGCTGGATAGCTTTCAAAAGAGACGTCTGGACAAAGCTTTCAACAGCCATAGCTAAATGGGTGGCTACAGGCTGATTAACATTGTGGAGGATGATGGGCTACTTAAAATAATTTGCATAGCATCTACGAGTGCACGTATGAATTGCCTTCAAGAGCCACCACTGTAACCAAGATACACAACTTGTGTGAAGATGAGAAACCCAAAGTGGAGGAGGCTTTGGGCCAGACCAGCATGGTTGCACACACTGGAGACTAATGGACTTCTGTAAATAATCAGTTACCTTGGGGTAACTGCACATTATTTTTCACCACAGTGGGAACGTCAGTCATATTGTTTTAACCGTTATGAAGACAGAGGAAAGGCACTAGGGGTGGGTTTTTATAATCGATTTATCGATTAAAATCGATTCTGGCTTGGATAACGTGAAATCGATTCATTAAAATCCTGAATCGATTTTTTAATATAAATTTATTTTGCCCGAAACGCCAGAATCTCAGGTGAACTCTCACAAAATTTCAACAACCACCAAACAGCTAAGACAGTAAATGAGAGCAGGTACATGGATTCTGCACAAAGACGTAAACACACAGCGCGGACCCGTGGATCAGAATCAGTGAGATGTCGCCTTTCTCACCTGAAAGCCGACAGCTCGCTGATTCTGATCTGTCGGCGGGTTCGCGCTTTGTGTTCACGTCCTTTTTGCGCTGATTCTAAAGCTCTTAGTTTTATCTCTCTCCAAACAATAAAAATAAAACTGACCGAACCAGCAGCAAAAGAAGATCCAAACTACGCTTCACATAAACATCGTCATGGATTCCCTCTGACTTTTACTGTTTTGCTTCCACCAGGATAAAGTCACACTTCATGCACAGTTCTCTCTCTCTCTCTGTACTGTTTTCTGCATTATTCGCTTGCTTGTTACGCACAAGTCTACCATTGTTTACAGCGCTGTCGGCCGCTGTTTTCTTTCCGTTTACATACTTCTGAAAAGAAAACCTAATCCTGCCGTTCAATGCTGAACAAATTTAAACTTTTTAAAATTATGCAAAATGCAAAATGCTTAGCCGTGTCTCTAATAAAACCGCTGTAACGTCAGAGGTAACGTTCATATGTTCATTAATGTTTGATGTACTGCAGAATATTTTTATAAAATCCCAGGCCAGGAAATCCTTCATGTTTTTCTGTGTTTTATCTTCAGCTACTTTGACACAAAGGCATCTGCTGTGATGCTCACACCTTTGATAAAGTCTTGCGTGTGTCAGCTTCCTTTTTATAGATACAAAAATATGTAAATATACTGATCTGAATTATAATATTTCTGACTGTCAAAATTTCCCAGATTCAAATCGAATTGAATCGAATCGAATCGAATTTAATTGAATCGAATCGAATTTAATCGAATCGTGGATTGAATCAATTCGGGACCTTGTGAATCAGAATCGAATCGATTCTCGAAATCAGTGACGATACCCAGCCCTAAAAGGCACTTCACTAACATGTGTGCGGAGAACTTTATGCAGTTAGCTAAATAGTGGGGAACTGAACATAAAGTCAGCATGCTGACCACTGACAGCACACGCAACATAGTTGCAGTGGCCAGGGAGCTGCTGTTTGAGCACATGCCTTGTGTCACACACAGCCTCCACTGAACTATAGCAGTTTTATACAGAACAGTCCATTTGACATCATACTGGCAAAATGCGGCCATTTCAAATGCAGCAAATCGCAGAGTCACATTGACAAGGAAAAGGTCACACATACACACAGGACGTTTCAACAAGATGGAACAAGAATGAGTACCTGGAGATGATCAGCCATGTTTTGAGAAATCAGAAACCACAGACATGCACTGGCACATGCAACTAATGTTACAATGCCAACAACAGCTGAGCTGGAGAAGGCTTTTCAGGAAGTTTTTAGGGCATCCTGATAGTAATGACTTACAGCAGTTCAATCTATAAGTTTTAATCTTACATATTTGTTTAATATGTGTTTTGAACGACATACCCTTGTTGAAAATGACTCCAAGACAATGTTCCCTCTAAGCTGCGCCTGTGCCCAATTGTGCACTGCTGGCACGGTCTCCGTGCACAGAAAATCTGAAAAAAATGAAAATCCCCGAGAGAGAGAATAGGGCGGACTCTAGCTATATTTTTTAGATGATAAAATCCAATTTTGATTACATGTTTAATATGTGGGATAAAACCAAGCTCAGAGTCACCTACTCTGTATCTGCTTAAGTATAAGAGTCCTTTGTTAAGGGGACCACTGGACTCTTAGCACCAGCTTTGGGGAGCAATGTTCCCTCTAAGCTGCGCGCGAGCGCAATTGCGCACTGCTGGCACGGTCTCTGCGCACAGAAAATCTGCGTTGCGCACAAAAAAAAAATCTAACCTGAATTGAAATTAAAATTAAAACTTTAACAATTCTGTTTTGCAGTGTTAGTCAGTAAGTGACTGGCTGCTCCCGTATGATATTAGAACGATGCCACCTTATCCCATAGTCCAGCCAATAATGCGATTCACATTCGTATATGCACAGCTAATCAATGTCGTCTACAGACTATGACAGCGTCCTTATGTGCCGACACCGGTGTTTTAGCTAGCAAAGCGGCAAGGCAGATGTGGAGTGAAGCCACGTTAACGACAACATGTACAACCATTGGAGATGTGAGCAGGACAGACGTAACAATTGATGGAAAAAGTGTGGACTTTATACCAGTTTTTAAATTGTGTTGATAGGCCACGTAAAACCAGAATTATGATAAAAATATATGCAATGTTTGGTTTTCTTCCTGAATACTATCGTTGTTTATATTTACTGCGGGAAGAAACGGTAAAAACTGTGTTTTATAAGGAAAAGGCTCAAAAGCACTCTCCGCCTATGACCAAAAACAACACCAAAAAACCCCACCCTTTCCTATTGGTGGAAAAATGTACCATGTCGACCAATCAAAAAAAATTATATGGCAAACTGGTGTTAGAGTGAATTGTTAAATGTTTGTCATTTTCATTCTTACCATTTGTACTTTAACTGTGTGTTGAAAGGAATTCTTTTGTTCTCCCCTCCCCAGATTCTCGAGGTTCTGGGTGAGGGGCTATAGTGTTTTATTGCAGATACATCCTATCTGGAAGATCTGCTTCTTTTGATGTGGTAAAACTTCCTGCCCTTTGTATGGCTTCACTGTGTTATCTAGGGTGAACCATAGATTGGGTGTGGGGAGGTTACCCTCTTTATGACCTAGGATGTTGTTCCTGCTTTATGACCCTTTTGGTCAGCAGTTTACACACACACACACACACACACACACACACACACACACACACACACAC
>CAKLIZ010000728.1:0-27797 GCA_922035795.1 Oreochromis mossambicus | reverse complement strand
TGCTGAGCTGTGACATGGAGAAGAGTCATGGGCAGTTAGAGATGGTCGTCTCACCTCTGAGCTTTGGTCTGGCTCTCATGTTCCCCACACAGAGTGGTTTTAGAGGGAGGGACTCCCTCCTCTCTGTCCTCACACTGATCCATGCTGCTGAATTCACATCAGCTCACACACACTTTCTACCTTCACCTGCAGAGGAAACACAAATCATTCATGTGCACATCAACTGAGAGCTGCAGAGGTCATGTCTGATGTGTTGGACTAACATCCATCTGAGACACAGCTTTCATCAGTTCACTACAAAAAGTGTCACAGAGTCGAGTTCAGCCTCCAAATCCTCCATTACTGTAGTCCTACAAAGCAGCAGGTCAAACATGGCTGCAGAGAGCACCTTTATATCAGTAACAATGTCCAGGACCAAGGTGACTGCTTACAGAGTTCATGCTCTAACTGCTGGCTGCTCTGCTAGCTAAGCTAACTACGTAACAGTTAACGCTGCTTCAAACGCGTTCTCCTTGCACCCGGATTTGAAGCATGGGTGGAGCGTATCCTTCTTGGCACACCCTATCACAGGATTCATAGCGGGCCGGGGATTTTTTTTTTTTTTTTTCAAAAAAATGGCGGGCAGCTCAAACGGGGCGACCGAAGCGTACCGAGTTTTATGACACTTTATGTAGCGATACAAATGTATAGAAGAACATGAAGACATTACTTTTGGCTTGATGACGGCAGTTATGCGGCATTAGGAGTGTTAATACCGCTGGAACTAAGCTGCACACAGCTGATGTTAGCCAGGAAAACATTACACACTGACTCTAATGGAGAGACCGGAAATACGAATACACAGTTTGTTGTGTGACGAAATCAAACACGAGCTGAACAAACAGTAAAGTTGCTAATGACAAACTGTTAAAGGAGGAAACAAAGCCAACTTACAGTTTCTCCACACAGAGACACCAACAACAAGCTCCACTTACGTCCACTTCCACTCCAGGAAATTCAGGAAAGAGGGAACAACCCAGAGAGGCGTTTGTGGGTGGGCCTGAGGGGCCAGAGCCAACCTCCCTCTCCAACGACTACCTTAAAAAAACGCTGCCTGTG
The DNA here is from genome assembly GCA_922035795.1 of Oreochromis mossambicus. NCBI lineage: Eukaryota > Metazoa > Chordata > Actinopteri > Cichliformes > Cichlidae > Oreochromis > Oreochromis mossambicus. Next base: position 26,699 of record CAKLIZ010000728.1, on the reverse strand, counting down.
AGAAAAATTATGTTCAGTTTTAATGCAGATAAATTCAAAACTAAATATTTAAACAAACTAAAGCAAAAGCCCACATTTATTAAGTTATCACAGGGTAATTCTGACCAATCACAATTTTCTATTTCCCGTTTTTCCACAATGTTTTTTCCACAGCAGTAAACTGCAGTCTGTCTGTGGCCTGAACAATCAGATAGGATGGAGTCATTGAACACAGCACATACGATTTTCTACTGAAAGTAGACAGGGCAAGGCAAGTTTATTTATATAGCACAATTCAACAACAAGGTGATTCAAAGTGCTTTACAGAGACATTAAAAAATAAAAACAAATAAAAAGCATGATTTAAAATGGAAAAAAAGGAACAGTAGATACAATCAGTAGTTAAAATGTAAGTTTTAGAATTTAAGCTTAAAAGTGAAACAGTGCAGATTTGGTGCTTTATTCAAATGCAGCTGAGAACAGGTGAGTCCTCAACCTGGATTTAAATAAACTGAGTGTTTCAGCTGATCTGAGGCTTTCTGGGAGTTTGTTCCAGATATATGGAGCATAAAAGCTGAATGCAGCTTTTATCAGCGGTCAAAGGTCAGCTTCATACATGGATCATGTTATTTGTGTTGAACGTGTCACTGCAGATCTGTCAGTATGGGTGAACTAGTCTTTATTCCCTGATGTAGGAATGTCTTTGACTTGTTTGAACAGTTTATTCTGAGTTTAAAGTGAAAAATATTTGAATCCAGGAGGAAAGTGAGTCTTTTTAGCTGCATTAACATGTTGATGCTGTCCATCAGCTCAGCTCCACAAATGACCGTTAGACTGAGGTCACTTCCTGTCACCACCCTGACAGAGTCCTTCAAAGGCTGATGACATCACAGCAACGAAGGCTGTCCTGATCCAAAGGTTCCTACAAACGTGTCCTTCTACTTTTCTGGGATCTGAAGCATCAGGTGTGTCCTGTCCTCAGATTCATTGTGCGCTGGTGGCAGTGGATCATTTAAAACTATTTATTCTAGTCAGCATCCAAAGAAGAGCTGTGAACGTCCTTCAAAAAGCCTGGAGAACTTTTCCTGAAGATCTTCAAAGAGCTGACAGGAAGTTGCCTCAGAGAGCCCAGACTGTGCTGCAGAATAAAGCTTTGTTATGGGCTCAAATTGTGGTCATAAATATTTTGTACTTGTAAATCAGTGTTGTATGTGTAAAAATAATTTTTGTGTATGTATAAAAGATTTGTATGTTGTTACGAAATCAGTTTCACCCCGATTCTTTTGATTGCTCGGGCATCCAGAGACGGCACCGGACTCAGTAGTCATTTTCACAAAAACCTTTATTCATCTTTCAGTTAAGCATGCATCTTCTAGAAGGGGAGATGTGCGAGGCCGGTGTCCCTCTGCAAATCTTCCACTTGTTTATTTGTTACAGCCAGCTTTGTAGAAGTGACCCCATCATAAAACCCCCATGGCGTGTTGCAAACTCTGTGTTTGTGTGTGTATGCATGAGCACGTGAGTGCCTGTGTGTGCACGTACCTGTGTGTATGTGAGTGCACGTGAGTGAGTGCGTGTGGATGTGGGTGCGTCATAATAGTTAAAGCACTTTGTGTGTCTGTGTCTCTGTGTACGTGACTTCCTGGGCGTCATAAAAGTAATCTCCTCACCCAAGCTACCCCAAATTCCTTCACAAAACATGCAATACAGAGTTAACATATTACAAAGACTGAGACCCCCACTCTGCATCCACTGGGCCATTGGCCTCTTCTTGTCTTACATTTACAGATAAGGATGTGGAGAGTCTCCTGCAAACCTGCTTCTAAATTATAACAGTTATGAGCTTTTATTAAAGGTATCAGCATCAGCATCAGCAACCCCCAACTGTAGCTTCCTGTCTCCTTTTATGACAGCAGACCCCCAGTGTCAATAAATTCCTTTCCCTCTACACCATTACACACACTCTCAAGCCTACAGCTGGGGATGGGGAGGAAAAGAAGGGAGGAGCAAGATGTCCCTCCCTGGGGTCAGCTCCCCCGCTAACCCCAGTAGGCACCCCCGTCCTTCGGCACCCACCAAGGCAAGGGAGCCCAGGCCCATCCAGACTGGGGCCTATGGCAGCAGGACCGCCCAGCCCCACAGGACCCGGGGCAGCCCACCTGACCCCACCGCAGAGGAAACTGTACCCACCCTAACATTCAATCATCTCCCAGACTGCGCAAGACAATAGGCACCCAGGTTAAGTTTATTCTCCACCTCTTCTATGACTCGCCCCCACCTGCAGAGTGGACTCCTGCAAGGATGGAACAAACTCCCTGCCAGTTGAAGAACCCCCCAGTTAGGCTGATGCACCAGAGGCCCCCTGTGCCAGGGCTGAGCCCCCGTGCACCCACCTTCCCACAACTTCAGCGACACACTAACGAGGACCGAAGCCCCCAAGGCCCAGCCAGAGCCCTAGCACCGAGGCGAAGACCCTCCCCCAGCCCTGCTGCACGCAGCCACAAGGAGAACACCCTCTAAGAGCAACCAGAGCCACTAGCCAGGTTATGACCACAACCCCTGGGTTAAGCCCTCCAGGGATAATGTCCCTAGGGATTCTCCAGACGCCCCAAGCCTGTCCCAACCTCCACATCAACCACAATGGCGAAGGCGGGACCAAACCACGACCCCCCCACCCCAGCTAGGTGATGGAGCCGATCAAAGGAGCCCAGAGGGATTGATCTAATGTGTTGGCAGAGGCTGTATCGGGACTAATGTGATCTATTAGATGTTTTTATATTGGTTAGAATTAAGATTATTTTTTATTTTTCCAGTTCATGAGGACTGTTTTCTTGGCAATGCATAGGGCAGTAGAAACCATGTGGACTGTATTAGTTTCTGTTGTGACATCATCCAATTTGCCCAACAAGCACACTAAAGGGGAGGCTGGAATTTTACATTTCAGACACTTTGATAAGTCTTTACATATCTCACGCCAAAACTTCTGCACTGGTGGACAGAACCAAAGAGCATGGATATAATTGTCTGGAGTGTTGCCTTGACAGTGTGAGCAGTTGTTGAAAGATATAAAGCCCATCTGGAACATCCGATGACCTGTAGAGTGCACTCTATGTAGTATTTTGTATTGCATTAATTGCAGACTGGGATTCCTAATCAATTTAAAGGTTTTTAAGCATACCTGAGACCACAAGTTTTGGTCTAAGCCGACTGATAAATCTGCTTCCCACTTTGCAATAGGAAGGGATATTGATTCATCTATTTTAGAAAGTGTTCTGTATATTTTAGATAATAATATGGGGGATTTAAGAGTAAGAAAATATACCACACTTGGTGGTGTTTGTAATTCAACTTGGCAGAGGTTAAATTTCTTTTTTACTAAGGATTTCATTTGTTGCTATTCTAAAAATCTTTTCTTGTTGCTCCCATATTGTATAACTAGTCTGTCAAATGGAATAAAGTCTGTTCCTTCTAATATATGTTCTAAGTATTCAATTCCTTTACAACTCCATTCTGGAAAATTCATCATATTATTGTTTTGTAATATGTCAGGGTTATTCCAGATAGGTGTACGTCTGCATGGGATTAATGAAGACTCCGTTATTTTTAGAAACTCCCACCATGCTGTCAGAGAAGAGCTGATGTTGATGCTTTTAAAGCATTCATGTCTTTTGATGTTTGAGCTGATAAATGGTAGATCTAAAATCTCTAGATTATTGCATAGTGCCTGTTCAACATCTAGCCAGGGCTCATCTAAGAAGGCACGTTTTAACCATCCTGAGATGAACTGAAGCCTGTTGGCTAAGAAGTATTGTTGAAAATTAGGCAGATCTAATCCTCCTTTATCCTTGGTTCTTTGTAGCGTTTTTAAGCTGATACGCGGGGGGTTATCTTTCCAAAGGAATTTAGAAATATACGAATCCAGAGATCTGAACCAATCTTGTGATGGTTTGTTCGGGATCATTGAAAATAAGTTTTTATTTTTGGCAAGATCATCATTTTTATAGTGGCGACCCTTCCCATGAGTGATATGGGTAGACATTTCCATCTAGCCAGATCACCTTCTACTTTCTTTTTTTTTTTTTTTTTTTTCAATATATTTTTATTGATTTTATAATTGGACAGTATACAACAACCACCTCCAAGAGAACACAATAGAAGGTGGACAGCAAATCAACAAGGTGGTAATACAGCATATATAAATGTTAAAACAGAGTACATTTCACTTAAGTTTATCCATCAGGCTAATGACTGGTTGCCAAATCTTATAAAACACTCTCTCTCGGTTAGACAAGGTAAACCTGATTTTCTCCAGATGGAGTACATTCCCAAATTCTCTCAACTACATTTCGAAGGTAGGAGGTTTATCAGACTTCCAGCAGAGAAGTATCAGCTTTCTAGCCACAAGTGTAGTCATTGACACAACCTGCGTCTCTGTCTTGTCCCTTGCCCATCCCGGTTCAGACACCCCGAACAATGCTGCAAAGGGGGTACATGGGACCTCCCTGCCAATGGCTTTGGTGAGAAAATCAAACAAATGATTCCAAAAAAGCTGCAGTTTTCGGCATTGAAAGAAAAGGTGAGATAAAGTTCCTCGATCACTTGAACACTTAACACAGAGGGCTGAAATGTTCTTATATATTTTTTCCACTTAAGTGGGAGAAAAATGTAACCTATACACAACCTTAAATTGGATCAGATTATGTCTAGCATTTATAGAACTACAATATATATTCTTAATGCACTCCTGCCAAACATCATCAGTAACATCCACCCCCAGTTCTTCCTGCCACTGCTCCCTAAAAGTATCAGATGAAGGACTGTATATATCTAGTAAGGCCCTGTAAAAGCGAGACACAGCACCTCTAGTGTAGGGCTCAACTGACACGAAGCTGTCAAGCACTGAGTTTCGAGGAATCAAATCATACTGTGGAATAGATGCTTTGATGAAATGTCTCAACTGTAAAAATCTGAAAAAATGTGAATTAGGAAGATTAAATTTCACCCTCAATTGCTGAAAAGATGGAAAATGTCCATCAATGTAAATATCTTTGAGAGAACAAATCCCTCTTCCTTGCCATGTCACAAACGTGATGTCCTCCAGCCCAGGTCTGAAGGCATGATTGTTACAAATCGGAGCATCCAGATACATTTTAGGAGCCTTTACTGTGCCCAGTAGTTGGTTCCAGACCTTAATTGAATTTTGAATTACAGGATTTCCGCCATATAGTGTATTCTTCACTTTTATCGGGCTATTAAGCAGGGCTGGAAGACAAGTTTGTCTGCAAGACAGGTGTTCCATCATCAACCATGAAGGCTGTCCTTCCAAATCAGCACCTGGAGTACACCTTCGCCAAAATGAAAAAATATTTAAGTGTGCAGCCATATAATATAATCTAAAATTTGGGAGTCCAAGGCCACCACAAATCTTATGTTTAACAAGATGTTTTTTGGAGATTCTAGGAACCTTACCCGACCACACAAAGGAGGATACAATAGAATCCAGCTTTTTAAAATATGACTGGGGAATGCACACTGGGATTGTCTGAAAGAGGTACAAAAATCTGGGCAAAACTACCATTTTGATGGCATTAATCCGTCCCACCATGGAAATTGGCAATGTGATCCAAAACTCAATATTCTTCTCCAACTGATTAACTTTTCTACCCCAATTTTGCTTTAAAAGCTGTGACACCTTACGTGTGACTGTGATACCGAGACATTCAAATTTATCTAGTGCTATTCTAAATGGAGTATTATGCAGATAAGCCATGTCCACCCCATCCGACAGAGGCATAAGTTCACTTTTCGTCCAATTTATCTTATACCCTGAGAGAGAGCCAAATTCGTCAATAAGCTGCAACAGTGGACTGATCGAGGTCTTAGGTTTTGATATGAATAAAACTACGTCATCAGCATAAGCAGAGAACTTATGAGGAATACCCTGATGTATAATCGGTAGTATATCAGAACTTAGCCGTATACGAGCTGCTAATGGTTCTAGGGCCAGGGCGAAAATAAAAGGAGAAATGGGATCTCCTTGTCACGTGCCTCTGTGCAATCTAAAAGGGTTTGATACATCATTATTGGTCCTTAGCGAGGCCATAGGTCCTTTGTACAAAATTCTTATCCAATTGATAAAAGAATCACCAAATCCAAATTTGGATAATACAGTAAACATATACGGCCACTCGACCTGATCAAAAGCTTTTTCAGCATCCAAAGCTATTACCACAGAGTCATCCGAACACCTAGCAGGATTATATATGAGATTAAATAATCTACGCAAATTAAAATAAATGTAGCGGTTAGGGATAAACCCTGTTTGATCTGGATGTATAAGTTTAGCAATATGATCTTTAAGGCGGTTTGATAAAACTTTTGTTAATATCTTGATCTCAACAGAAAGGAGAGATATAGGCCGATAGGACGAGACAGACATAGGATCGCTATCTTTTTTAAGAATTAATGAGATTACACCATGATACAATGAACTTGGCAAAGAGCCAGACAATTTTGAATAGTTAAACATACGCAAAATCAGAGGGGCTAGCAATGAGGTGTAAGCTTTATAAAACTCCGCTCCAAAACCATCTGGCCCAGGGGCCTTATTATTTGACATCTGTTGAATAGCTGTCTTAATCTCATCTAACGTGAAGTCCGCCTCCAAATCTGCAACTGCCTCATCATCTAATTTTGGGAGATTACACTTTTCCAGAAAGTCCTCAATTAATGACTGACTCGCAGAACTTTTAGAGCTATAAAGATCACGATAAAAATCTTCAAAACACTTGTTTATTTGTTGGGGGTTTCTAGTGGTCCGCCCATGTTTGTTATTGATTGAAAGTATTGTTTGTGATGCCTGTGTTTTTCTAAGTAATCTTGCAAGTAACCTATGAGGCTTATCACCCAATTCAAAAAATCTTTGCTTACACTTAGTGATTTGAAGGCAAACTTGTTTGCTAAGCAGAGAATTATACTCACACTTCAATTTAGTAATTTTGCCCAGTAATTCTATTGTGGGAGAGAACTGATAAGTTTGTTCTAGCTGCTGTATATTTGACTCCAGATCCTTCAAGGCCATTTCCTGGGATTTACGTTTAGCTGCAGAGAACGAAATAATGTGGCCTCTAATTACCGCCTTCATACTCTCCCAGAGAATAGCATCGTTAACATCACCTTTATCATTGTCATTAATATAATCCAAGATGTGCTTCTCCAATGTCTTATGAAAGGTCTCATCTTTAAGCAGAGTTGGATCAAAGCGCCAGTGTCTTCTCTGTAAGTTGGCTAAATCTGCAAAATCCAGATCAACAGACACAGGGCTATGGTCAGAAATTAAAATAGGATGGTAAGTAACATCCCTCATAATTGAAATAAGTTTAGAGTCCAGAAAGATATAATCAATACGGGAGTACGACCCATGAATGGAAGAGAAAAAGGAGTAAGCCCTGCCCGTGGGATAAAGTAATCTCCAAGTATCCACCATGTTCATATTTTTCAACGCACTCTTCACAACATGACTGGATTTAGACTGTTGGGTATGAGCCGATGCACTTTTATCCAAACAGGTGTCCAGTACCAGATTCATATCCCCAGCTATTATAATGTTAGAATTATTCACATTTGACAACAGCTTAAAAGTCTTTTGAAAAAACTCAGGGCAATCAAAGTTAGGACCGTATACGTTTACAAAAGTGACGGGTAATGAGTTCAAGAGACCTGTAAGAATTAGGTACCTTCCCCCTGGATCCACAGTAACTGTGCTTTGACAGAAAGGAATATTCTTCCTGAACAAAATTGCAACCCCTCTTGCTTTAGCTCCAAAATTAGCATTGTATGCCTGACCCAACCAATTAGCACGTAGCACAGATTGAACCTTGCGCTTAGCATGCGTCTCCTGTAAAAAAATGATGTCAGGTTGCAATAGTTTAAGGTGTGCAAGAACCTTAGCCCTTTTTACAGGATTACCCAGGCCTTTCACATTCCAACTGACCAACCTCAGTGTAGTCTTATTGGATGTGTTTAACATAAATGTTACTTTGTGGAGGTAAGCATCAACGACACAGAGCTCTCAGTTCTCACTCCTTCTTTATTCGTCTCTCTGTAAAACTGCTCATATCGCGCCACAAAACAGAGGAACACACTTCCTCAACACTGGGTGTGAGTGGAGCCCTCTAGTGGTCCACCACAACTTATCCTAATTCGACTAACTAACCAGTACTTATACACTCTGTAATTATCACATTTAAGATTGTACCACCATAGAACAAAAACATCAAAACATAAAACACTAAGAACAGTCCCACGAAAAAAGAGGGGCCTCCCCAATCGAAGCCCTTCTCCACCCAATATACCCAATAGGAACATAGTAGTAGCTACAATCCTACCCCTAACCAATCCCGCAGCCCCACACCAGCAAAGGAGATTTATAAGACACTTTATAAAAGAAAAAAAAAAAAAAAAAAAAGAAAAGAAAAGAAAAGAAAAAGAGAAAAAGGGAAAAGTTCAGATAAATTAAAAACAAAAGCCATATAAACCCATATATGTGTGAGCTTTACTAGGCTCCCATACAGCAAATCAAAGAGTAATCAGAGACCCCGAGGGCTTATACTGTCCATATTGTAGAGAGTAATAACAGCAATAATACTGACCTAAACTGTATGAGCCCACATCAACACGCCCATGAGAACAGTAAAAATAAGGCTTATGCAGAGAAACATATACCTGAGGAAGTAAACAGTTGTGGCAAAAAAGTCCTACTCATTTGTACCCACGGCCAGTTTCTGGTCCAGGAATCTTTTGGCAGCCTCCGGCTTATCAAAAGTCTGTGTGACCCCGTCCAGCGTCACCCGAAATCGAGCAGGATGAATAAAGCCGTAGCGTAGATTGGCCGCCCTGCACCGTTTGCGGACTTCTTCAAACTTCTTGCGCCGTGCCAGCACCTCCGCGGTCAGATCCGGAAAGATGAAAACTTTCGCCCCGTTGTACTGCAGCGGAGCTTTCTGTGCTGCCAGCCTCAGGATACGCTCACGGGTTTGATAGTAGTGCAGCCTTACAATAAAAGGACGAGGCCGGTCCCCGTCAGCTGGCTTGGGGCCCAGGGCACGGTGCGCTCTATCCACCACGACCCTGCCGGTGAAGTTCTCACTCCCCAGAAGCTTAGGAATAAGCTCAGAAGCAAAGTCCAGTGGATTTCCTTTCTCCATCCCCTCCGCAACTCCAAGGATCCTGATATTCTGTCGTCTTGACCGCGACTCGAGGTCATCCAATTTTTTGTGATGTAAATCGTATCCTTTCTGGAGCGAGTCGCAGAGCGCTTCTAAAACGGCAATCCTCTCGTCATGCCCATTTACAGCCACCTCAATATCATGTATCCTCCCAGTTACAGTGGAAAGAGTGGCCTCCATGGCGTTCATCGTGGTTGAAATAGCAGTGAATTTGATATCGACCGAAGTCTCCAATCTAGCAATTGCACTCATTATGTCGGCTGGCGTTGGGTTAGCTACTTGGGAAGTCACGGGGCCTTTTGCACTTGGCTCCTCAGCTAGCGCGTGCTCGTTAGCCACATTCGCTAACTCACCTTCATCTTCTCCGATTTTCTCAGTCTTTTCACGGGCTTTTGAAGCTTTAGGTTTCGTCATTGTTATAAAGTATATACAGACGTCAGGAATCAACAGAAAGGTGTCAAAAAACAGATGGATATGAGTAAAAAATTAAGGGCCGGTGCGGAGCTCTTCCAAGAAACGTCTTACGCCATTGCTTGCTAACCACGCCCCCACCTTCTACTTTCTTTAAAAGCGGGATGTGGTTTAATTTAGTTAAGTCTGAAAGCTTAGGAGAAACATTAATACCTAAATATTTAATATTTCCAGATTGTAGTGGGGCAGAAGAAGAATTATGGAAGGAGCTGTTAATTGGAAGAACTGTAGATTTTGACCAGTTAATTGAATAATTAAACTCTGAAACTCTTGAAAACCAGTTTATAAGTGTAATTACCTCAGAAAGGTTGGTTTGTGAGTTTTGGAGAAAAAGCAACACATCGTCCGCATAAAGGCTGATTTTATGTTCTACATTCTTACATTTTATGCCCTTAATTGTTGTAGCCTGTCTAAATGCTGCTGCTAATGGTTCGATAAAAATTGCAAACAGTGAAGGGGAGAGTGGGCATCCCTGTCTGGTGCCCCTCAGGAGACAGAAGCTGGAGGATGTTGTGAGATTATCATATTATCTTATGCCATGTTATACCCCTAATTAAAGATTGTGAAATTATTATGTAGTTTTAGTTTGCATTATTCTCATGAATTAGAAGAAGGTGATAACTATTGCATTTGTTAAATTGATTTGTATTAAATTAGACTGCTGATTTATTGTGAATGAATGATATTGTCTTATGATGTATTATACTGCTGAGTTATAAGAAATACGGTGTGTAGAGAGTCAGGGCCTCTCTGTTCTAATAGCAGAAAAACAAGGAGCCAAGGTCATAACTTAGGCACCGTGTGAGAGGAAGAATGTGAATGTTTAGGCTTTTACAACTAGGTGGGGGCCACTAGAGGCTATGAGAGTTTGAGTAATGCCCAGATCACACGCTGCACAGCCTTGCTGCTCCGTCTTTTTCACCGACGTTTACGTGTTTTGCTGGGCTTACACTGTGCGATTTTTGGCCCATTTTGAGCCGATTATTGAGTCATACGACCGTCGTTAGGGTGTCACCGCAACCGCTCACACTGCGCACGCGCAAACACATAAACGTCGGTGAAAAAGACGGAGTAGCACAGCAGTGCAGCCTGTGATCTGGACACAAGTGATGGAGGCACTTGTAGAACTTTGGAAAGCTCATCCGAGCCTTTTTGATGTGGTCTCACAAAATTATCACGACCACAACAACCATGTAAATAGATTTACATTGCTGCTCAATCACAGCTGCCTGATCAATGTTTTTCATTAGCAATTTAGCAAAGCTGATGGTGGTGGTGGTGTGCGTGTCTGTGTGAGTGAAAGACAGAGAGGGAGAGGGAGTGACAGATTTTCTGTTATAACCTTCATTTTTATGGACGCACAGTGTGAGCACTCAGGTTGCATCAGAGCATCGGGCCATATAGTGTGAGACCCTGCATCGTGACCTATGAACTTCTAACCCCTGCGAGTCAATCGTACAGTTTGAGCAGGAGCTGAATCGCGCGACTGAAAAAATCGCACAGTGTATGCCGAGCTTTTGCGCGTGAGCAGTGTGAGCGGTTGCGGTGACACCCTCACGAGTGATTGATGATCGGGAGCTGGTTGTGAGGTGTTAATCGCTTCTCGTTACCCCACGTATACTACACGATGCACAATGAAGGCCAAAATCGGGCCGATCACCAAAATGGTCGCACGACTCAAAAATCGGCTCAAAATGGGCCAAAAATCGCACAGTGTAAGCCCAGCATAAGCCCAGCATAACCCTCCACCAGTTTGAGATTTGCTGTGACCCTCTGCACGCATGTCTCCCCATCCGGATGGTTTGTGCTCATAAAGTGTTGAATTGTATGGAAATAAATGATTGTTGATTGAGCATTTATACCCCGAGTATTGTCCTTCGTTCAGCCCAAAGATTAAAAGAATTGTCTGTCATTTGTTCTGACACAAGCTGTTGGGGAATTATATAATATTCTTAGCCAGTTTATGAAAGAGTTTCCAACACCAAATTTGTTTAAAGTTGTAAATAGAAATTTCCAGTTAACTCTGTCAAAACGGTTTTTCTGCATCTAGAGATAATATTGTGGTTTCAATGTTTTTACTGCATGAGTAGTCTATTAAATTAAGTAATCTACGTGTATTTGTTGATGAGTGCCTACCTTTTATGAAACCAGTTTGGTCAGGATGAATTAAAAGGGGGGTTATTTTCTCTAGTCTCTTTGAGAGAGCTTTGCAGATTATTTTGAGGTCTACATTTATAAGGGATATTGGACGATAGCTTGAGGGAAATAAAGGGTCTTTGCCTGGTTTTAGCAGGAGACTAATGTTGGCAGAATTCATATTTGGTGGTAGTCTGCAATTTTCCTTGATTTCCTGCAACATTCCATGGAATACTGGTGCCAAAATTGTCCAGAATTCTTTGTGGAATTCTGCAGGATAGTCGTCTGGACCTGGAGCCTTATTATTGGGCATACTTATCAGGGCTTCCTGGAGTTCACCTGGCGTTAGTGGCGAATCCAGTGCCATGGCTTGAGTGTCTAGTAATTTTGGAAGAGTTACATTGTCAAGAAACTGATCAATTTCATTTTTAGACGGGTTTAGTTTTGGTGAATATAGAGTTTCATAGAAATCCCTAAAAATGTTGTTTATTCTTCCAGGGTCATATATTGTGTTCCCAGATAAGTCTTTAACAGCACATATAGTTGTTTTTTCTTTATTTATTTTTAACTGGTTAGCTAGAAATCGACCTGATTTGTTACTGTGTTCAAAATTCTGCAAGCGAAGTCTTTGTACTAGGAATTGTGTTTTTTTGTTCTGCATATTTTGTTCATTATTTCTTGATCTTGGTGCGACGCATAGGCTTCCTCTAAGGATTTGATGGTTTTTTTCTAGTTCCTGAATATTTTTGTTTTCTTCTTTCTTTTTGTGTGATGGGAAAGAAATTATTTTACCTCTTATCACAGCTTTCCCTGCTTCCCATAGAACAGAAGCTGATGTTCCAGGAGTGTCATTAAAGTCTAAATATGAAGACCACTCTTTTTTAAAATATTTAATCTTCTAAGTCTTCATCTTTGAGCAGCGATGTATTTAATCTCCAGTTTTTACTTTGTGTAGCGTTCTTCTTATGTACTGTATTTTAATGAATGTTTGTGTTAATGACTAAACATGTGATCATTAGACCAATTATGTTGCATTGCTTAAGATAAAGGCTGTGTGTGTGTGTGTGTGTGTGTGTGTGTGTGTGTGTGTGTGATAGAGAGAGAGAGAGAGAGAGAGAGAGAGAGGGAGAGAGAGAGAGACCAACCATGGTACATAAGCACAGAAGCACATGGTCATGCTTCCAGCTGTTCCAGCTGCAGTAAGTTTTCAGTGTTTTTAAATAGATGAGTTGCTCTAATGTAAAAGGTCAATGACATGAGAGTGAATATACAACATAACTTTATTGATAGTGTCACGATCTGATATGACAGACCGTGTGGTGGTGAATGTGGTGGACCCAGGTGCGAACACAAGTGAGGATACGGAGTGAACTTAAACAAAAGCGAGCCTTTTATTGTGGCTGATGATCACGAAAGAAAACAAACAAGAATGAGGGCAGCACAAGAGCAGTAACTAAACAGAAACCTAAACTGGGAACAAACTATGGTAGGGCTATGACTGAGGATACAAAAGACTAAGCATGGAAACACAGAGGGTGGGAACACAGACGACGCGACACTGAACACAGTAAGACTGAGGACTAAATACACACATGAGGCGATCAGGGGAAGTGGAGACACATGAGAACACAGCTGACTAGAATGGAACATAATGACAATACAGGGGAGAGTAACACTAACTACAATGAACAAAGAACACCAGACTCTTCCAAAATAAAACAGGAAACATGCAGACATAGACATGGAAATGAAACATGGCATGAACTTAACATAACTGCATGGACATGAAACGTAGACGCAGAACCAGGGAGACTGAGCACAGGGGAAGATGGCGGAAATAACTACAAAAACTTGACAACATAAGACACACAGACATAACACACATGAAGGGCAAGAAAGACTAAACACAAGGGTAATATAATTACAAAATGAGCTGGAATAACTTAATGAACCTAAACAAACAATAAACATCCAAATAAACTAAAACTCAAAACACTGGGTCGCATGACCCAGGACCATGACAGATAGAAGATGAGAGTCCACAGCTGTGATGATTTGGTGCTGTATAAATCAAATTAAACTGAATGAATGATAATCAACTATCTACACCTCAGGCTGAGGTTCAGTGTCTGATCCTGGGTCAGGCAGATCTCCCTGGTTACAATAACAGGAAGTGACAAGCGAGCAAAGAGAGAGGGGGCGGGAAATGGACACTAGAACAGAGACGTTCTAGTGTCTAGTGAGAAGGTTTTTGAAGACAAATAGAAGAAAGGAAGTGGGAGGTCTGAGGTCTGGTCCTTCTAATAAAGATGCATTTCCTCCAGAATATCCATGAACTCGTGGGGCTGAATGATCATATGTTATCACAGTGATCACGAGGCTCAATGTAAAACGTTCAAATAGACTGAAACACTGTAGATAAAGGTCAAAGGTCAGAAGTTACGTTGATGCCTTCATGTTTGACCACAGAGCGGTCAGTCTGTGTAACAGACTCTGTGATCAGTGATCAGTGCTGTGGGTCCAGATCAGAGGACATGTTGAATCTCTTATTCTTTCACGTCCATATTAAACAGCTGCTGCGATGAACTGTGACTGTTAGCAGTAACTCATTAAATATGTCTGCACACTGTGAGAGAGCCGTCCTCTATCAGTGAGGCTGACAAATGCTCACACTGGGAACAGGAAGCAGATTTCTGTTTGACTGTCATGATGGAAAAAGGATGAAATCCTCTGTAACACAGTCAGCCTGTTACAGCCCATAATCCAATCCAACTTTATTTATACAACACTTTAAAAACAACAACGTTCGAAGTGCTTCCAATAATAAAACAGAGATAGCAGTTAAAAACCATCCATTAAGCAAACAATGAAATTAATTTAAATAAAATAAACACATAAATGAAAAAGAAGATAAATAAATCAGTGTTTAAATTAAATATTAAAACATGAGTAAAATAACCAATAAGATTAACAAAATAAAAGCATTAAGAGTGGCCAACAGCTGACTAAAAAACTGACTACAAACTGACTCTGGTACGACTCCTAAAAAGCCTTTGAAAAAAGGTGTGTTTTTAAAAGTGATTTAAACATTTCAAGTGTTGGGGCCAACCTAATATGGAGGGGCAGTTTGTTCCATAGTTTGGGGGCCACAACAGCAAAAGCTCGGTCACCCCAGTCTTTCAGTTTCGACATGGGGACAGCAAGGAGTGACTGGTCAGATGATCTGAGAGACCTTTGTGGAGTGTATCAATGTAGAAGGTCTGACAGGTAGGAAGGAGCCATTTAAAACTTTAAAAACAAGCAATAACATTTTAAAATGAATTCTAAAATGGAAACCAGTGTAAGGATGCAAGAACAGGGGTAATGTGCTCACTTTTACGTGTCCCTGTCAACAGGCGAGCAGCAGCATTCTGGACAATTTGCAAGCGTGATAGTGAAGCCTGCTCAATACCAATATAAAGTCCATTACAATAATCAAGGCGAGTGGTCACAAATGCGTGCAAAACTCTCTCATGAAAAGAAATAAAAGGTTTAACTTTAGAGAGCTGCCTCAACTGAAAATAGCTTTTCCTCACCACTGTATTTACTTGTTTGTCCAGTTTAAGAGCTGTGTCAAATTTTACTCCAAGGTTGGTGACAATTGGTTTGACACAGGATGTAAGAGGACCCAAGTCAGATGGAGGGACACCAGGTCCACTCAGCCCAAATATAATGACCTCAGTCTTCTTTTCATTAAAGTTTAAAAAATTCAGAGCCAGCCATGCTCTGATATCCTTAAGACATTCTAAAATAGGCCTGAGGGGGTTAAGGTCATTGTGTTTCAGGGGTAGATAAATTTGACAATCATCTGCATAAAAATGAAATGAGACTTTATATTTTTTAATAATATGGCCAAGGGGAAGTAAATGAATACTAAAAAGAAGGGGCCCAGGGATGGATCCTTGAGGTACACCACATGGGAGGAGGGCGGAGGATGAATGAAATTTACCAAGTGAGACAGAAAAACTTCTGTCATATCACGATCCTGGGTTAGTGTCTTGGTCTCAGGTCACAACATCAGCACAGTCTTGGCTTGGCTGAGGTAGCTGAGAGGTTCTTGTTGTCCCTGACAGCTGCAGGGACAGTGCCATCAGCCATGCAGCAGCACAATGACTGCTCAAAGTCAGTGTGGCTCAGTCTACTGTAAATATTGTCCTAAAGTGGTGGGAAAGTGGCTGCAAGCTGGCTGTACATGCACTGTGTCCAATACTCCCAGTACGTGCACCTGCAGATGATATCCACAAAGCTCTGAGTGTCACAGAGTGGGCCTGTGCTCAGGTCACTCTGCCCCATTGAATTCTACTTACATAGTTTTACAAGTGTGAGTAAAGTTATATATACAAGTTGGTGGCTGATAAGTTCTTGTAGTGACACCTGACCCCGTGGTTCTTATTGGTTAACAGTAGCTTAGAGCATCTGCACCAATCATAAAAGCACCAAGTTTGGAGCTCGTGGATCTCTGCAAGTAAGTCCCTGTAATGTTGGCCAAGCCTTATATACTAGAAACATCTGTCATTACCAGCAGATGAAGCTGCCCTTAAAGCAGGATCTCACTTTAAACCTGACAAAAGAATTTGCTATTAGCATACCATGGTTATTTGTCTCTCTCTCCCTCTCCTGTCTCTCACCTGTCTGCCTGGGCGGAGCTCAGCTAGGCTCCCGCCCTCGGCCCACGCACCTGCCGTGAATCTACCTGATTACCTGGACTCCTGGGCTATTTAAGCTGAGGGCTCAGAAGGCTTCTTCGCTGGGTTGTGGACTTACTCTCGTCAGCACAGCCCCGATAAACCCCGTTTGTTGTGTGATTACTCTGTTTATGCTCAACGCAGTTCTCTTGTGCTTAGGTTCTCGGACTCGTCCGTAACCCCGATCTGTTTCCCTGGTGGTGTGGAGTGGAGTGAGAGTGAGTGTATGGGCTCAAAATGTGGTCATAAATATTTTGTACTTGTAAATTAGTTTTGTACTTGTAAATCAGGATTTGTATGTGTAAAAAAGAAATTGTGTGTGCGTAAAAAAAGATTTGTGTGTGGACTTAGCCAAAAAAAGTTACAAGTACGAATTTTGACTCTATTTTTCTTCTTTTTCTTCCTTTCATCTAATTGGTCAATGTCATGTCAATCACAAATGTAACAATCCAATCAGAGAACAGATAGGTTTGGCTGTCGGAGGGACACTTTTTTGAACTGATGAAACGTCTTCAAGCAACTTAAAGAAGTCCAGACGCTTTTCTTTCCAAGCTCCTTAGACTACGATGACCTGGATGATGGAGAACCTTCATGGACACACTGACATAAACTGATCTGTAGAAGAAAATGTAGAAAAATGAGTTATATGATAAAACATGTTTATGATAGTTTAAGATATATTTCATACCATCACACTGACTCCACTCTGACATCACTGATCAATAATCAAACAGATCAAACTGATTGATCAGCCATCAGAGGAGTCGGATCAATGGAGCTGCTTCTGTTGCTGATGTTTGATCCTGGACCTGAACCGTCCCTGCAGAGGAGACACGACAGCTTCACACACAAATACGATGAAATAATAAGTGAAAGCGGAGAGAACCAAGTGAAAGTGAACAAACAGCTGTAACTGTGAGCAGCACGATTCTCCATCCGATGATGTTTCCCTGGCTCCAGGCCACACAGCTGTATCTGTCTCTCTTTGTGGGGCGTTTAAGGGTCAGGCTGAACTGTCCGCTTTTCACACACTCGTCTTTCTTTCACTCGGTCTCTGTGATGCTGCTCCTGTTTGTCAGGCTTCTCAGGACGGTGCCAGCACTCCACCTGAGTGTCCTCAGGCAGCCGGACAGACTCCGCCCCCTCCTCCACCTGACACTCTGAGAGAACAGCAAACACAGCATGAGGTGTACAGACAGCAGCAGGTTTCAGAGGTGTAGAGAAAGCTGAAGCCGATCAGAGCAGAGGACGGAGGCCATGTCCACACTGATACGTTTTCCTTCTAAAAGCTTCTTTTTCTCTCCGTTTTGGCCTCCACACTGAGATGGCGTTTTTGGTCAAGGAAAACTGAGCTTTTTGAAAAGGCAGTTTTCATGTTGCAATCTGGACTGCAAAAACTGAGCCCTTTGAAAACAATGACGCATTTTAGTCATATGGTGCAGTCATGTGACCAATTAAACTAATTGGGTGGATGGCATTATACAGCAGTTCTTTTGTTTGCTCTTAGTTTTGACAGCCCTGTTAAAGATTAATATCAGTTTATACATGCTGCAGATAGCTCCAGATAAAACTTTTCCTCCACATTTGGCAGTTTCAAAGAGCCGGAAAGTAAATAAACGGCACATGGAAATGACTTCCTGTGTGAGGCTTCAGTGTTAGTGGAGCCGTGGTGGATATAAATCTGCACCTCAAAGTGTGTTCGCATATAAGTAGAAGGGGAGTGAGTGGGTCAGCGCCCAGGGCTCAGACACTAAATTGGCCTTAAACACACCATTTATTTCCATGGAAACAGACACAACCAGAATTACAGGTTAAAATCCCCCTATACAATAAAAAGAGTCTCAAAACGCTAAAAACCCTGCCGCAGAAATAACTCTACACTGTCAACACAAAGGCTAAACAAATGTTTCCATATGCTAATCCCACAGTCCAGCCACACGCGGGCAAATGTTCCTTATCTGAAACAGGAATTTCTCTTCCGGGATGGAAACCACGCCGGCCAGAAGAACAAGGGGGGTGCTTCTGTCGCAGACCTGTCTCCTCCTGACAGCGCGTCACTGCACAGTCCCGCCCCACTCCACACCTGAACATGGCCTCCGTCGTAGCACCGCCACATGCAGGCAGAGGGACACCCCTGCCCTGCTGTGGATTGTGGGCATCGCCTCCCACTATGCTGGCGTGCGCGTGTTTCTTTTCCTCCTGCTCGCCTTTCGTGCGTCGCCTTCCCATTTCTGCGCTCACTATCCCCTTTAACAGGTCAGCCTGGCGGCTGATAGGCCACCTCGGGGAACGCCCCCACCTCCACAGGTGCTACTATTGTCCATTTAGTCCACAGTGGATTAAAAGAATATTGTGCAACAACACTAACACACAATATCAGGATAAAACCTGATATTTAAATATCAATAAACAAACATATAAATATGACAATAAAATCATGCAGGTAAAACCAACACTATGTACCAATGCACAGTCTGATCAAACTGTGTGACATCAGCATGTTTCAGACAGCTGTGACATTAAAGATCTAATCAAACTAATAATGAATCACTTTGTTTGTGCAGCAGCGTCAGGAAATGTTCAGGAGCTCGTCTCTTCCTTCCAGCTGCTCTGATGGATCAATAAACCTGTGATCATGTTGTAAAGTGAAGGCTGTTTGTTTCTGCACTGTGTGAACTTGACACACACACTGAGTCAGTTTCTGGAGTGGAGCATCCAGCACACAGTCTGACTGCAGCTCTGCTGGACCTGAGCGATCCCTCTGATCTTCTTCTTTCTAATCCTGTCCATCCTGCTCACCTCCAACCAAACTCTCAGCATCTTCAGCTCTGCCACCTGCAGCTCCTCCCGTCTGTGTGTCAGTGCCACCGTCTCCAAACCATCAAAGCAGATCTCACTGCCATCTCCTCCTCTTCACTCTTACTGCTCTCCTCCTGTCATAAATCAATCAGCCCTGACCTCCTCATCTCTCCTTGTTTGTACTTTCTCTTCTCTCCAGACTCGACTCCTCACTCTCCCTACAGATCATAACTTTGTCTGCAAACATCAGAGTGTTCATCAGCACTGCAAACGATAAAGGGCTCAGAGCCACCTCTTTGTGACCCAACTGCCTGAGCCTGTGAGTATTTAGAAAGTAGAAGGACAGAAAATCCAGGTGTGGACGAGGCTCGTTGCATCAAAAACAGCTGCTGCTGTGATTCCTGCTGAAGGGGCTTCAAATAAGTGTCTGAATACTTCAGGAAATATGATGTTAAAGAAACAATCGTAAAGTTGTGTTTCCAGTTTGTCATTATTAGAAACATTATCAGCCGACAGGCTGAATGGATTAAGTGGAGTAAACTGATACTGGTCCCACCATGACCTCTGACCTTTGACCTGCATCTACAGCACTGACCTGACAGTGAGCAGCACTTGTTTCTTCAGCAGGATGTTTCCCTCCCTGCTGCAGACGGTGCAGGTGGAGGTGTTTGTGTCTCCATCTGTGGGGTATTTCAGGGTCAGACTGAGGTCTCCAGGTTAAAGCAGCTTTCTCTTCATCTTCATTTGGTCTCTGTAAAACTTGTGTCTCAGTTTGTTCCTGATGTGTTCCTGACTCGTTCTTTAGTAACATGTCTGCAGCGTCCTGTAAAGTGCTGCAGACATGTTGGATGAAGAGCAGAAGAACAGACAGACTGAGGACGTGCCATTGGATAAATGAGTCTATTTGAAACTTCAGAAACAAAACTCAGATCAGAAAATGGGAGAAATTCCAAAGTTTTGTTTGACAAAATCAGCTGTTGCGTCTCGAGCCGCCTCACCTATAAATGTGTGCTCTAAAGCAGACAGCAACAAAAGTCTGATTTTCTGTAGATAAGAACAAAGAAATCAATGACAACCCCCCCCCAGAGCGTTCTTGTTGTGGCAGTTCACTGCTGCTCTACTTTTACACCTGTGACATTTGATGAGAATCAGCCGTCTTCAGCTCCCTCAGATATTCTCCCCACAAAGCTTTTTGCCTTGTAAACCTTTTTAACGCTTTTCTTCAGACTGGAGTGTTCCAGCTTTTTCAAACATGCCGTTGTGGAAGCAAAGCTCAGCAAACCCAGCTTAGATCCAACATTACATCAACATTATAGATCAGTTTCTCTTTCAGGTCAAAGCTTGTTGAGAAGCCGGTTGTTGCCCACCTCACAGCCTGCTTGAAGAAACACGACATCTGTGACCGTTTCCACTCTGGTTTTGGTCAAATGCATCCACTGACACTGCACTACTAACAGTAAGCAGTTATACTGTGATGTCAGCAGATGGTGGAAAATACACAGTCCTGGTCTTGTTGGAGCTCTCCTGCTCTGAACATCTGAAGCTCTCCACCACATGACTGAGCACAACTCAGGGAGGAACATTTACTGAAGCTGCTGCAACATTTGCTGTCAGCACATGAT
The DNA here is from genome assembly GCA_922035795.1 of Oreochromis mossambicus. NCBI lineage: Eukaryota > Metazoa > Chordata > Actinopteri > Cichliformes > Cichlidae > Oreochromis > Oreochromis mossambicus. Next base: position 5,741 of record CAKLIZ010000728.1, on the reverse strand, counting down.
TGTGTGACAGTCAAGGAGCCACCAGAGGACACCTGCTAACAGGGCTGGTATCCTGAAGTTTGCCTCAGACAGTCAGAAATATTATCATTCATTTCCATATTTTTATATCTATAAAAAGAAAGCTGACACTGTGAGACTTCATCAGAGGTGTGAGCATCACAGCAGAGGCCTTTGTGTCAAAGTCACTGAGGATAAAACAGAAGAACATGAAGCAGATTTTCCTGGCCTGGCTTTTATAGCAGATGACCTTAAAAATATTCTGCAGTAGAACAAAAACACATGTGAACATGACCTGATGAAGTGAAGCAGAGCAAAGTTACAGAGGTTTGATTACAGACACAGCTGAGAGTTTGGGAATTTTGCATCATTTTACAAAGTTTGTTCAGTTTTGAACAGCAGAAATGAGACTAAGTAAAAAACAACAACAAACCCAGCGGCCGACAGCGCTGTCAACAACGGTAGACTGGTGGGTAATAACAAGCCAATAATGCAGAAAACAGAGATTTTTAGATGGAAACTGATTCTGATGTGTCTTTGTGCAGAATCCGTGTTCCTGCTCTCATTTACTGTTTTAGCTGTTTGATGGTTGTTGAAACTGTGGGAGCTTTAACCTGAGATTCAGGCGTTTCAGCTAAAACACATTTATATTTAAAAATCCATTCAGGATTTTAATGGATCAATATGACGTTATCCAAGCTAGAATCGATTTCAATCACTAATCAAAACCCACCCCTACCTGCTAACCATCGGCATTATGGGTAGTGTAGTAGGAGACACTCACCTGACTTAAAATAGTGCCGGAAAGGAAATAAAAGACCTCCAGAGACGATGAGAAGAAGAACCAGGAGAACCAGGAGAACCAGAGGAGAGCCAGGAGAACCAGGAGAACCAGAGGAGAGCCAGGAGAACCAGGAGAACCAGCAGAGCTGTGGCCCAGGTTGAAATGGTTCTGTAGAGAAACACAAATTGTCAGGTGACCTTTGACTGAATGTAATGAATTAAAGAATATGCTTAGATTTAAAATGGTGAAGCAAGCATGCTTATTGTGACGATATTAAAAGTTCAGTTTGAGTGATTGTGATCGTCTACAGCAGGGTTTTGGTTTGATGTTGACCTTTGACCTGCAGTGGGACATCTCTCAGTCTAAATGATCTGACGGAGCAGGTGTAGGTGGCGCTGTCAGACAGGTGGAGGTCAGTCAGGGTCAGGTTAAGGTCTCCAGTTTCCAGAGCGTCAGTCTTCATGGATGTTCGGCCGCTGTAACGCTGGTTTGGATCTTTCAGTTCGTGTCCTTGAAGCTGACGCTGGTGGACGGTTGGAGGACTGAGGTCGGAGCGACTCCACACCACTGTGGGGCTGTCCAGTTCAAAAGTGGGAAACTCTCCACAACCACTAGATATCTCCACACTCTGTGCTGACTCCAATGAATGATCAGAGCTGCTGAGCCTGTTTGCAGACAGAGGAGGAGCTCCTGGTGATCCGTGTGGGACTAAAAAGCTCTGATAACGTCCATCCAGCAGCTGATAACAGGGACATTTGGTGCCATGTCAGAGCTGCACAGTCAATCATCAGTTTGGCTCTTTAGTTTGAAGAGTTCAAAGCAGCAGCAGAGAATCTAAAGTGTGTCACACAGCAGCAAGTTTCCTTTGGTCACATATGAAATGCGAGTCAGAGCTTCAGCTACACAACAACACACACACAGCAGCTGATTGTAACATGAGCTCATCTGAAAGCCACCAAGAAGAATCCAGTGATTTGAAAGTTGCTGCTTTGGATTGTTAGTTTGATCTGAATCAGAATCCAGTGTTTGATGGAAATCTCCTCCTGAAACAATGAATCAGGTTAAAATACTTTAAATCAGTGAAGATGTATAATGTAATTTAAAATGTTGATAATGGTTGTAGTGGGCTTGTAATGTAAATGTGGTCTGATTAAATGTGACATTAATGGTGACGCTGCATAAACCTTATAAAACAGTTCTATTAGTGGGTCTGTGTGATCAGCATCAGTGGGTTAAGGTGAGGCCGTGACTAGTAGAACGTCATGTTGGTGTATGACAACTAGAGATGGCAAGATACCACTTTTTTATGTCCGATACCGATACGGATATCATAAATTTGGATATCTGCCGATACCGATATGAATCCGATATAGTGTGTTTTGTAATCAATAGAACTGTTTTTTTTAATATCTTGCTGCATTTTGTAGAAGTTCATACTCAAGTTTAAATAAACAACAACACTAAAGCTATTCTGTTATACCTGTATGTAAAAAATACACGGCACCCAAAATATTTCATAGTTCAGCAACACTGATCAATCTAATAAACTTAAACCTACTCCATCCTTCCTATTTTGCTAAAGATCAGAAGATCCAGTGTGACATCATCGTTACCTGGCAACAGCAGCCCTCAGCCCATCTGACTTTATTGGAGGATATTTACACCAGCAACACTGTTTAGTTTGATATGACAGATTAACAACATGCTGTGATATCCAGTTCATCTGTAATAGATACTGGATCTAATCAGTGAGAGGATATTTGATCAGCTTATTTATAACTATACTAGAAACAAACACAACTGTGTTGGTGATTCATGCAAACTTGCATATCAGCCTTTTAAGGTTTTGTAGTATTGAGAACAAAGAGGTTGTGTTAGGGCTGAAAACCCAGACTTGTTCTCCTCTGCAGGTCATCAAATGCACTACAGAAGTTTGTATTTGCACAGCCTGTATATGTTTGATGGCTTTATTATTCTCTGTTCAAAGACAATAAATGTGGAAAATGTCTCATGTAGTATCAGCTTCATTTAAAATGACTGCAAACATTTAGAGAACATGTGCTGCTGTTTGTCCTACATTTCAACACTGAATGAACCCTGAAAACGTGATGGCAGGTGGCATATTGGAGTTCACATGAAATATAGGCTGTGTGAAGACTGGAAAATATAGATCATACAAATATGCAGCCAAACATTTGAGGACATGGATAAACTATCTGATCCAAAAAGCAAGAAGTGACACAGGTAGAAAATGAAAGTGTGTAACAGCTGAAGTCAAATGTAATGCAGAGTTGAATCTGCACTTGGATCCATCTGTGAAAGGTCCACATGTAGGGATTACATGAGTCCTGATGTTTGTCAGTCCAGCTTGATAACTCCATCTACTGTGGGCTACATATACTGGGCTGGTAGCTCCATAGTGTTGGAAAGAAACTATTAAATGTTCAAATCCATAGTAAACATGTGTTTCTTTCACCAACCTCCCACACAGATCCAATAAGATCAGGAAGTGGGCAGTATAGTACAATATGTGTTATTTTGTACTGTACTGCCCAAACTAAAGATCTGCTGAAGTGTTGGAAATGATTCAGATGTTTATTTTGGACGATACAGCAGAAGGTCAAAAATGAAAGTGGAGATAACACAGAAGACATGCAGCAAAGGGCCAGAGGTCAGACTGGGCCACTGGATTCAACAATGACCTAATGATCATCTTGTCAAGTAGTGACTAAAGCAGAGCCCTGACGTTCTGACATTTATCACACAGTTAGAACAAATGTCTGCTGATGACTTCATCTCATGAAATGACTGATAGATGTCAATTCATTGATCAGCTGAGCTGCTGCTGCTGATCTTCATCGTGCACAGAAACATTCAGCTTGTTTCAATCAGTAAATAACTCCCACTACTCTCAGTTTGAACTGTTCCCACTCAAAATGCTGTTATAACAATGATCATTGTAGAACTTCACAAACATCACTTGTTGTTTTCCACATGTAAGATCAGCAAACATACAGAAACTTCCTGTTGCCACATACGGCCTCTAAAATCTCTTCCACGGTGTCTGTCTGAAGTCCACTCTCTGTGTCGGATCTACGGTGGCCCTGAGAGGCAAACGGACTGCAACTTCAGAAAACACTTGCAAAAAGAAAAACGCTGCAAAAAGAAAAACGCTGCAAAAAGAAAAACACCTGCAAAAAGAAAAACACCTGCAAAAAGAAAAACACCTGCAAAATGAAAAACGCTGCAAAAGCACACAAGACACAACGGGAATGTTTTTGGGGAGACAATAACCCGACAGACCAGTTGCACGAACCAAAACATGTATGTATGGCTATATCCCAATTCTACAGCCTTAAAGTACGCAGCCTTAACGGTCCTCAAGGGCCGCGTACTCAAACACCGCTAAGGCCGGAAGTGCGAGGCTTGTAGGCTTGTGAAATGGGACGGTCTAGCCTCCGTCGCGCTGCCCAGGTTGCCTAGCAACCATGATACTAACAGCTGGAAACGTGTCATACAGCTTTGTTTGACAGAAATGAAGGAGAACATGTTTTGTTCATTTGCTTCTACAAGAGCTTTGTGTGATTTAATAAGTATCTGAGGCTGAGACCACAGGACTGTAAAACATGATTGTTGGGCTTCATTTCTGTACTGAACAGTCATTTCAAGATTAGCTAGTAAATAACAATTAGCTAATTTTGTTCATGAGACTAAAGTCATCTCACTTTGGTAATGTAAATATAATATGGCCAATATTATAGTTATTATATTTATCATTATTAGTTATTCCAGCAGTGAGTTTGAACTCCGTGTCAAATACTGAGCTTCAGTAAAGATTCAAGTTGCATTTATTTATATTTCCTATCACCTTAAATCTTCACTTAAAGACAAGTATCTCTGACAGTGTATCTATAGATGTATTATATATGAGAGACAAATATTGTTCGTGTAATATGTTGGCATTACTAAATTTGGCTCAATGCTTATATGTGTAAAAAGAAAATGTACGAGCTGTGATAACTGTTTCTGATAGAATGAAGATCAGACTGATATATGAAATATTCCTTCATTGGGTGAGAAAATCAGACCATGTCATAACTGCTTTAAGTCATACAGAATAGATATCAGAGCCTTAAACAGGCTGACTTCTGCTAAATGGGTCAAACTGGGCAGAAAGTAAACAAACACATAACATCCTTATAGAATATGATGTAACACTATAGATCAACTTACCTCAGAATATATAAAGTATATAAACAATTACAGCAATATGATGCAACAAACACAGCAGTGCTACTAATCCAAAATACTCAAAGCTTCATAGAACTGAAACAAACATTTATTTTTAGCTCCATTCTGCTGCTGATACATACTTTAGGTTTCTGAATATTAAACTTGTTGCTGCCTTTCATAGTGTGTAACTTGAAGGCCCTGAGTACTTTCTCCCACACTGAAAACACTGGGATGATAACATTATTTGAACATTACCTAATAAGACTGATTCAGGACAGACAATTAGTTATGTTAAACTTTCCTAGCAGTCCTTCACAAACAGGGAACAGTCTGTCTATTCTCTCCATCTGTCAGCTGCTGCTGGCTCTTCCTCCTCCTCTTCCTCACACACTGCTGAGTTTGTCCTGGTGGATCATCAGGGGTGCAAAGCCTCACAGATGATGTGCAGCAGTGGGTCCCTCAGTCTGTCCTCACTCTGGACACTTGCAGTTGTCACACATTGAAATCAAATGTGTGATAAGCTGCAGGATTCAAACACAAGTGTAACTTATAAACACATGTTCATACTTTTATTCCACAATCAGAGAGAAAGAAACAGAGAGAGAGTGCAGGACAGACAGACAGGTGACAGTCTCAGGTGTATACACTGCTACAAAACAGCACAAGAGAAGGAGGATTTAGTGTTTGTGTTATTACGAGTGCTAAACAAGAAGAGTTCCCAGATGGT
>CAKLIZ010000727.1:72279-101146 GCA_922035795.1 Oreochromis mossambicus | reverse complement strand
GTGTTGTCACATCACATCCTGTAAGCATCTTCTGTCTGTGTCTTTTCTCTGGAAATGAATATTTCCAGCCAATATAGGCAATCCATCAACATGGCTGGAGAGTTGGTAGTTATATACAGTCTGTATAAGTGTGGTTAATAATGAACATTTGTAAGGCGATGGCAGTTACTGTGAATTTACAGCAGTTACACAGTGATTAGTAATAAACAGAGCCAGTGAGAGTGAGTGGATTTAAGAAAGTCAGTGACTCAGGTGTGTTTATTGGTTTGTCATCTGTTTGTGAGACTGGAGGAGACGTAGAAATCTTTTGTTTTAAATCTAAGTTAGGAAGATTCCTGTTTTAAAACAAGCACTTTTTGTGAGAAATGCAAGAAGTACATCTGCAGAAAGCACACAGTTACATTCTGTCCATCATGTGGACAAAATTGAAAATGTTGAACATTGAAAAACTGAGAACGTTGGACAAGTTCAAAAGAAATGTGTTTGTAAGAACGAAAAACCTTTACCAAATTGTTCCTAAAATAGTTATGGAAAGTCTAACTGTTGTATATCTGTGTTCTACATGTTTATCTCATGGGAAATAAAGTTGCTATTGTTTTATTGCAGTTTTTTGACAATTCTGAGTGGATTTACACAGTACGGGTCAAAATGACCTGCAACACAATCAATGTCATTTTTTTGTTTTTCAACAAAATACAAGGGTTAATTTCCAAAACTTGCATATGATCTTCAATTTGTAGCAGATCCACTATCACATAGCAGCTGGAGCAGTCTCAAATGTGGTCAGTCCACTGCTGCCACCTGTGGCCAAGTACCATAGCCTATTACTAGATTAACTTGTGACACATCTGCACCTGCTGCTATGATCACATTGAGTAAAGACTGAGTGGCTGCACGTACACCTGGTACATCCAAATCTACCCACAAACATGTTGAAAGATGCAATCCCAGCAATGTGGATTGTCAACACTAAAAACAATCAGTAAGCAAAGACAACAGGGATCAATTTTTTTCTGTTTATTTAGCACCCACAACATTTGTAGTCGCCTTCTGCACAGGGGAAGTCCACACACAGTGTGTGGTACCACTTTCCGCAGAAGGTGCAATCTGCAAGATTGAATGAGATTGTCAGGGTCATTGTCTGACTGTTTATTACTAATCACCTGCTGTACATTCACAGTAACTGCCATCTCCTTACAAATGTTTATTAGATTGACCACACTTATACAGACTGTATATAACTACCAACTCTAAAATGTTCGTTTGCAGAGAAAAGACACAGGCAGACTACGCTAACATGTGATGTTACAACACAAGTGAAATGTTAGTGTCATTTCATTCATTTCAAAGGTTTATTTGCATGACGCACAAACAGACACAATTGAAGATGTGTTTTGTTTTTGTTACTTGTCATTGTAGCCTGCTGTTAATGTTGTGCTAACAATAACAGTTAGCTATGTTAGATACGTTAGCCGTTGACGTTAACGCAATTTAGTATCCGGTATACAGAACTGTTTTCTAACAAAACCACGGTTATAATTAAGTGAAGGTGCTCCCAACTACTTTGAACCTTTGGCTTCTAAAATATGTGGTTCTATTGCGTGCTGCGTACATAACGTAATGTCAGCTAGACCGATATTAAAATTTATAATATTGTTAAAGTCACTAAAATGGCGCCTGAAGCCTGTTGTGATGTGACCTCTGTGTCTGATCTAGAAACTAGGAAATTCAGTAGAGCTGAGCCGTGCATTAAATACTCACATCAGCCTGTACTTTGCATTCTGTAAGAGCTGTATAAAACACAGCAATGCATAAGTGTTTTGAATGAATAGAAATGTGACACATGAGAATGTGTGTCTTTGACTGTTCCTGTATAACTTATTTTCAGAGTAGTTAACAAGTTATGCTCCGGTCATTTGATGTTACCAAGATAGATGTCCTTTTGTAATATAGTTAAATTTTCTTTGTACGTTTCATTTATCCACCATCGTACATTAAGCCAAGAAGAGGTCATTATACTAACAAGAGGTATCAACACTGGGCCAAAGTTCAGCACGTGGTTAAAGTTTGTAATCCAGCCAGGGTGTAAATATCACTCAGCAGCCAGTCGCAGAGATGAAGCAGGTGGCATCAACACATAAATCTACTCTACCCGGCTTAAATCACAAGACCACCTCTGACCGAAAAGCTGTAGATTTTTCTTGTTTGCACAAATTAATTCAGAATTACACTAATTCTTTTCACAGCTCCAACAAAATGAGGAAGAGGAGCGGGAGAAAAACAATTAGATTGAATTACAATTGGATGGAAGTCGAGGACAAGGAGAAGGAAGCTTAGGATGAGGAGGAAGCAGCAGGAGCATCTTTAGGGATCTCTGTGATGTCATTGAGGTTTGTTTCATTAATATTGTCCTCTCACAAAGAAAGATGACTTGTTTAAGTTCACCTAACTACTTCTTGTATTAAATAGTGATTTGCAAAACGTTGTGGAAAACCACAGAGCAGGCACGTATAGTGCATCTGCAGGTAAATGAACATCAAATCTCTCAGACTGAAATCTGAATTATACTTTTAGTCTTAAGAACACATGTTGTATATTTATCACCCTTATGATAAAACCCATGTCAGCCATTGGTTTATGGACTCAACATTTGCTTTATTGCTATGTTGGTTTTTGTGAGCCTTTTGGGACCATATTAGGATGAGGGATCAGAATCTGGAGTCGTGCACACTACTGTTTCATTTAGTGTGTATCCATAAGATTTGTACAGCAGATCCAAGTTTGTGACTTGAAAACAGGAAAGTTGTCTGCATAGAGGAGAACTTTAATAGCAGGCTTGTACAAATTGAGGCTTTGTGCTCACATTGCTGCAAACACTCGTTTTAATTCTGTTACCCTGTTTTGATGCAGAATTCAGTTGAAATCAGGCACTTAATTTTTTAATGTGTTCTTGTGAATTGATTGTGTATCGCATACATTTGATTTGACTTTCTGCGAGACAACAGTCGTCCGCTGGCCAAAAAAAGCCTCCAAGTGATCAAGCCTGGATTTAGAAAAGAATAGCAAAAAACATCTACACCCCCTGCTTCACATGCAATTTGTTCGAAGCAAAACACCGAAGCACAAGAAAGCCCCAAAACAAAACATGAGTCCAAAAAAGAACAGCTCAGGGGGCCGGCCGTGTGGAATGCAACAGCGGCGACGTGGAAACAGTTCAGGGGGCCGGCCGTGCAGCAGGTAGCGGCGGCGACTCAGGCAAAGGGGGTCCGGGGGCCAGCCGTGCGGAATGCAGCGGCGGCGAAGTGGAAGCAGTTCAGGGGGCCCACCGTTCGGACGGCAGCGGTGTCGTCGTTGGCGAAGGAGACGACGGAGCTGGTCCGGAGGCCGACCGTGCGGAAGGCAACGGTGGCGGCTCAGGCGAAGGGGGTCCGGGGGCCGGCCGCGAGGAAGGCCACGGCGGCGATGTGGAAGCAGTTCAGGGGGCCGATCGTGCGGAAGGCCACGGCGGCGACTCAGGTGAAGGGAGTCTGGGGGCCGCCCACGACGGCGATGGCGCCTGGCCAGTGGCCTGGAAAGTGGCCGGTTAGCTGCGGCGCCAGGCGAGGCTGGGCCAGGTGACGCCGAAGGCGAAGACACGGAGGCTGCAGCTGGCGTGGATGATGCGGCTGCAGCTGGCGTGGATGATGCGGCTGCAGCAGGCTGGACGGATCCCTCGGACCCTCCAGCGGAGACACGAGACGAAGGCCGGAGCGGTCCCACGGACCCTCCAGCGGAGACTAGAGACGAAGGCCGGAGTGGTCCCTCGGACCCTCCAGCGGAGACTAGAGACGAAGGCCGGAGCGGTCCCACGGACCCTCCAGCAGAAGCCATAACTAAGCCAGCAGTCATGGAGGCCACTAGCTGACACAAAGGCGACTGGCAATGCACTGAGTTACGTTGAAACCAAGCACACCATTGTTTTTCTTGTGACATTACCAATAAGTTCGATGTGTCACATGGCCCTCTTCCTATTGAAAAAACAAAAGTTTTATTCAAGATGGCCGACTTGTAAATGGCCACCATGGTCACCACCCATCTTGAGAAGTTTGCCCCTTCACATATACTAATGTGCCACAAACAGGACTTTAATATCACCAACCATTCCCATGTTATTACGGTGTATCCATATAAATGGCCCACCCTGTACATCTTGGAAGACTGTGTTGAATGAGCCTATGCATGACCTCTGTCACCTAAGCACCTCCCACTAGGGCTCCCAATGTTTTCAGTACTGCTAAATCTCCTGGGGACCTAGGAATTCCCATTCACTGCAAAATGCTGTAAAATGTCAAGTTTTTTTTTTTCTTAAATCTTCGAACATGTTCATTAAATGATGGTAATCCTGTAATGTTTAATGAGTGACAATCTACAGATAAGTGTGTAAAGCTCAGTCATTTGAGCTCACTGATTCAAAAAGGTTTTAAAGCATTCATGATAACTTCATAAGAGCAGTCATACTGTATATTCATCAAGTGTATGAAGGCTTTCTTAAACATCATCAACCTTTTATGGAGACTTTCTGTACATCTGGATTTCTGCTTTGTTTTTTCAACGTGTTGTGATCTTAAACCGGTTTATCCAGCGGATAAAAATCGTATCATGGTCTGGGTGAGTCACAGTAATTTTCCACAGTGCCTGCTCTCGTCCTCTGGGCAGAGTCCTTATCACTCCTAAGACCAGCGTACACAACCAGCCTTCGCCAGATTGTCTGCTAATCTACTCGTTCTGAGTTCACTTTGTCTAAGACCTCATAGTTCATTTTCATTAACCCTAGGCACATTCCTAGCTTTTTGCACCTGTATATATTACTATCACAACATGATTGTAAATAAAACTCTTGTTCACTTCATTCTGAACCGAGGCCTGAAAATTGAAAGAAAGCCGTTTTCTTGTCACACAATGGGTTTATTAAGTCATTTTTATGCCTGAACGTGATTTCATTTTTATTTCACAAGTACCCGACTCTTTACTTCCACACTGGAATTATGATTGTTTTATTGGAATTAAACAAGGTAAATGAAACGCACAAAAGAACAGAATTCAAATATCAGAAACATTTCATATATGGAGTTAAACATGAATCATTGTTTCAACAATATATTTATTGCTGTCATAAACAGACAAGAAGACAACAACAAACTGCTCCTCCCATTCAACACATGTCAGTCCATATCCCAGCAAACTAAATCATCTCCATTTACACACATCAAATAGAAACATGAATCACTTGTAATGATTAGAAACTTCATAGAATTTCAAATCTAGTTTGGGGAGTCATTCAGTGCGAAACAGTGAAATGATTTTCCATGTGAAAAGGTGGACAGCAGAAACAGAAAGAAACAGTGAGAACTAAAAGAGAAACAAAGAGCTTTGGAACAACGAGGCAGCAGGAGGACAGCTGCAGTTTAACAGCTTCAATTCACTGACAGGAAACAACATTAGAAATATCATCATCCTCAACTCATCTGCTCCACTGACACTGACACCTTCAATGGCAACACCTTCAATTTACCATCAGTGCTAATACATGGAAACATCCTGTGAGTGAAAGTGTGTGTGAAGGTGTGTATGTGTGTGTTAGTATCAGGATCAGAGAACGACAGCTTTCCTCTGTTCCAGTCCAGATTCACTCTGATCCTCTGGAACTTCTTCTGTACTGAGAGAGCAGTGAGAGGAGCTGATGGTGAGAGTGCTGAGTGCTCACCTTCATAAAACCATATTATCCATAATCCAGACTGTATCAGTCCCTTCCTCGGCACAGACTCTGCTAACACACCCAGGAACCAGAGTGTGCTTTGTCCAACATCAACATCCCAGCTGTGAGTCCCTGAGTTAAAGCCCTCAGAGCCCAGGACAGAATATAAACGATCAAACCTCTCTGGATTATCAGGAAGCTGCTGCCTCTCTCCTTCTCTCACACTGGTCAGATCTTCAGACAGAATGAAGTTTGGGTGAGCAGTGTTTGGGTCCAGAATGAGAGGCGTGTAGGAGACCATGTCCTTCATGTTGTTCCAGATGTTGAAGGTCAGGTTACCCAGGTGTTTGGCCTGGTCTATCAGAGCTCCTGAGGGCAGCTGTGGATCATCCAGCAGGGGGCAGCGCTGGACTCTTTCCACTGCAGCCTTGTAGTTGTGCAGGAATGAGATGTCTTCAGCTCTCAGCTCCTCCTCTGTGGCTCTGACTGTGTCTGAAAGAGCTGCTATCTCTCTGCTCAGAGCCTCCATCTTCTCCTTCATCACCCCACTTTTCTGCTCCTCTTCCTCTCGCAGTGCAGCCAGCCTGGCCTCTTCTTCCTCTGCTAGAAACTGGTGAAGTTTCTTAAACTGTTCCTTTATCTGCCTCTCTGTGTGTCGGGCCTGGACCTTAATGTGATCTGCTGTTTGATCAAACTTCACTTGAACTTCTTCACAAACCTTTAACTTCTTCTTTAAGGGCTTCAGAGTTTCCTGAAGTTCCTTCTTGTGTTGTCGTACAACTTCATCAAGGAGTCTGAATCTGTGTTTGGTGTGTTTTTCTGAGGCACAGCAGATGTGACAAATTGGCTGCTGATGGTCCAGACAGAAGAGTTTGAGTTTCTCAGAGTGCAGACTGCAGAGAGCCTCTGAAGCTCTCTGATCTCTCTCCTGTAAGAACGAGTCACACAGATTCTTTAAAGCCCGGTTTAAAGGTGGATCATAAACTGATATTTTCTTACAAACTGGACACTCGAATTTTGGTCTCTCTCTCCACCATCTCTTCAGACAGTCTTTACAGAAGCTGTGGCTACATGACAGAAGAACAGGATCTGTGAAGACCTCCTGACAGACCGGACAGCAGAGATCCTCCTCTGATCTGGAAGCCATTGAGTCTGTGAGTGAAGCTGAAAACAGCAGACAGGAAGTACAGTCAGTCCTGGCTCCCCTCCCTCCTCTACTACCTTCACTGAAACTTCCTTTGAGTCGTGTTTTTGCTCAAACTCACATTCAGTGTGTGGAGCGTCAGCAGCTTGAAGCAGCAGTGTTGGAGTTTTCCACTTTTCTCTCTTGTAGCTGGACTCACTCAGAGGAAGCTGCTAGTTTGGTCTGAACTCAGTCTGATCGTCTGTGCGTCTCTCTTTACTGAGGAAGAGCAACACAGCATTTTTCATGGTTTGTTGCATTTGAGTGATGTGAGGGGTGGATAAAAATGCTGCTTTACCTGTAACTCAGGTGTGTTTCATTCCAGGGTAAAACTGTCATCATGCCTGTATCTCAAAAGCTATGAAACAGGTTTTGCCTCATTTTAGCTGCATACGTCACAATGGAAAGCCTTTTCCCAATCTCAGAGAAGTCAGTAGTGCAGTTGTTTGGAAGCTTTTATTTTAGACTATGTTCTAGTTATTTGTCAGGTTCACCAGCAGTGGGAGTGTAATGCAGTCACACAAACACAGATGGTTTTAAGGTGGATTCCCTTTGTTGCAGACCAATGTGTTATTTCTTGTAACTAAGTGTGTGTTTCAGGCAGGCAAACAAACTATGGCGATCATTCTGTCTCTAAACAGCCGTATGTGCTTTGACTGTAGATTCTGGTGCATTACTAATCTCTGTTGGCTCCTCAGAATCTGCTGTATTACCCTGAACCTCCTGCAACAACGCATCAGGTTTGCCTTGCTTTGACCCCACAACAGATGCTATAATGTTTTCCAGGTGAGGATTTCCCTTTGGCTCCTGCTCAACTCTTTCCAACACCTCCCCATACCCATCTTTCTTCAGATTATCCACAAAGTTTTCAAATATAGTGAGTAGAGGAAAGGCATACTCAATCACACTCTCGTTAAGCTTCGGAAACCCATAGAAAAACCATTCACTGGTTTTCCATTCCATACCATTCACCATTAGACCTACAGGTGGTCACCCGGACCACCTGTAGGGATGCCCCCATTTGCCGGGCCCAGCTTCCGTTGTACGAACAAGCGCGTCTGCTGTCTGGCCTTTCTGCCTTTTTTCACTGGTGCAAAAGTGCTAAAAAACCATACACTAGAACGCTCAACTTGTTGAGCTTCTAAGATCCTGCACTTACCACTGCAAGAATAATACCCACTACAATACCCAAACTAAGTTTCTAGGAACCTGCACCCAATAATTACAGCAGTAAGGAAGCGAGGCTTTTCCTGTTGGTCCGATTGAAAATCCTCCCAAATCAAAACAGCTCATCGTTGCAGATCCTTTGCAGTGCCTCTCTTGGTTCTTTTAAAAATTCCTGCATGTGTGAGTCGCTGAAGCACACCCTGCGGTTCCCCCTTTTGAAAAAACAAAGGCACGGTGGGACTGAGGCAATTTTACCTCAGGATGGCCAGTCACTGCATGCCCGTGATTCAGCGAAACTCACTGGAGGAATCACACCCAATGAGCTTGATTTGAAGTGGGTTTAATAAACACATTGCAATGTGGAGAGAGCATCCCAGTGAAACACTAGGACCATCTCAGAATTGTGGCCACCGCCCTTACATCTTATATACAGACACACAGACGAAGAACATTCCAAAAACTCTTACATGTTGGCCCCTCTCACGGGGTGGGGGGGGCTATACCTCCTCCCTCACAGAGAGAATTATGACCTTGTTTTCTGCTTGGCTGTCATCTAAGGATTTACATCTGTTTAACGTCTCCCATTACAATGGCCTCACTGTGTTAGCATTCCACATGCATGTAAACTAGTGACAGGAGTGCTCTTATTATAGCAAAGTGAGAAAGTGATATTACTATAACTGATGTGATATGATTAAATATGTGATTAATACATGAGAAAAGAAATCTGCCACCACAAACCAATGAGCCTCTGCTTCAGCGCCAGATCTCTTTTCAAAAACAGTTTTAAACTTTGAAAGAAAAACTGGATAGGTTATGTCTGGGTTGGCTCTACGCACTGCCTGAGCTCACTGCAGTGCGCAGTTGCGTAATAATTGAACAAAAAATGCAATTTTTGCCCCATCATCTCTAAACAAATGTCTTTGTTGATGAAAAACCAAAGAGCATTGCATTAAAAACCCTGCACACTTGGTTATCTTACCAGAGAAGGGCTCAGGGGTGGGTAAACAAAGACCTGGGGCACCTAGTTCCAGAGCTGGAGGGGCCGGCTTCACAGCTGGGGTTGCGGGGGAAGATCAAACACCAGGGGTGTTTTCTTCAGCAGTGAAAGCCGAGCCACTGCTTGGGTTAGAGAAGTATTCTCACCCAGCAGGTGTGAGAACATTTCCTCTGGACGGACCAGCAGCGCCTCCTGTGTTACGAGGGCTCGCTGAATTGGGTCTTGGTCCTGGTCTGATGAGTCCATATTCTGGCTGAAACGTTCTGTCATGGCTACCAGACGGACTCACGCACACACAGTTCTTTGCAAACAAAAGAACATTTTATTTACAACGGGGAACACCTCAGTGCTATATATATGTACAGTGAGTTAAGAGGGCGTCCAGGACTCAGGGAGAGGAGGTAATCCAATCAGCCAGATCAGCCAAAGATGGTGACAATCACACAGGTGGGTGGGCCAAGAGCAAGAGACCGTAACGAGCTCTGCCCAGGCAGACAGGAGTAAAGAAGAGGGAGAGAGGAAGGGAAAAACAAAAACAAAACCTGTAGCCAGTGTGAGCCACCCAGAGAGACACAGGGACTGTGACAACTACCAAAATACCTATGGAACTATGTCATCCAAACAGCAGCTGTAATACCAAAGAGATGTTTTAATAATTGAACAGGGAAAACCCCCTACCAAATGCTAACAGATAAAAAGCCAGATTTGTTAAAAATGTGGAAATTTGGGTCTATATGATTTTTTTTCCCCCGCCTGTCCCGTTTGGTTCTTTTGCCATGAGAATTATTGTCTAAAGTCAAAGAAAGATGCCCAATGGATTTACTTTACCAAATGGACCATCCCAGCCTTGCTGTATTGGTCTATTTTATTCACCTTTGGTTTTATTTTATTTTATTTTCACTTGCTAAACACGGGACAGACTTGACTGGGGAAAAGAAAAGGGAGAAAGAAAGAGGGAAAGAAAAACAGCGGGGAAGAGGAACGGTGATAAAGGACAAAAAACAAAAACCAGCAAAACAAGCAGACAAAAAATACATATCAATCACTTGGATCAACTGTTGAGAAAGAAAAAAGAGAAAAGAAGCAAAAAAAAGAGAGCAATATAATAAACAACATCATCGTGATGATCTATGTGAATATAACGGTAAATACTAAATATTGAATATTATTGTGCAGCACGTAAGATCGACAGCGCACAGTGTGCTTTGAGGTAGGAGCCAAAAAGGGTGTAGTCTGTGTGTGTGAGCACCCGTGTGTACACCTGTGAGCATGATCGCACTTGTATTTAAAAGGTTCCTTCATGTAATGATCTGCTAGAGGGTGTGGGGAGCAATAGCCCCGTCCTCCAGGGCATAAAGCAGGTATGGAGGAGATCCAGGCTCCAGACACCCAGAGGCCCTCAGAACACAAGAGACCAAGGTAGACCAACGGAGGGGCAACCATGCCACTATCCCAGAAAGAGCTGAGGAGAGCCCCAGATGAGGGGTCACTCAGCAGCCGTGGAGCAGAAGCCAGGGGGGATTGCAGTGACGTGCCCATGAGCTCCGCCGGCAGCCAGCTGTACCAGAGTGACCAAGCCCCAGGCCGAGAGGCCGAGGGCACCCCACCCCCGAAGGGGCCCAAGCGAGCACCAGGCTCCAGGCTCCAGGCTCCGACAAGCAGCCACCAGGATTGAGCCGGTGCGTACCTGGACGCCCATCCCCAGACACAAAGAACCACCAATGCACCGATGTCTGAGGGCGTCTGCCACTGGCAGGGGGAGTGGTGGGAGGAGATAGGCCTCCATACCTTGGAGGGCCTGAGATGTCCCCAGAGAGGTGGTGTCTGATACCCGACCTGACATATAGACACAAACAAACAGGCACACACAGATACAAACATCCATTCCCACCCTCATGCTCTCATATGCAATTACTCAGCACTCACCCAACGTGGAGACAGACATAAATAGACACTGTACACACAATCACACTCCCCAAGGGAACTCTATACCCCAGGTCTAGGTACCCTTGACCCTGGAGGGGGAAACTGCACCCAGACCCAGGTAGTGTTACCCTCTTCCCTGGGGTGGAGAGAAACAGACCGCCCCGACTCCGCAGCAGCAGGGAGGCCCCACATTCCAGACCCTAATCAGACGGCCAACTGCCGTGGGCAACGGCGCCAGGGGTGAGGTTGTACACCATCTGGATGCCGTGTCGGGTGCCCACCCCCAAGGTCCTATATGTATGTGTTATGAGAGTGTGAGTAATGTGAATGTCTAAGTTGTGGGATAAAATTGAGGCACAGGCGGCCAGAAGGTGACAGAGGCGGGGGATGCCTCCCCTGCACCCTGGTGACACACCTTTACCCCAAGGCCCTGCATGGGCGATCGTGGCTCAAGAGTTGGCAGTTTGTCTTGTAATCGGAAGGTTGCCAGTTCGAGCCCCGGCTCGGACAGTCTCGGTTGTTGTGTCCTTGGGCAAGACACTTCACCCGTTGCCTACTGGTGGTGGTCAGAGGGCCCATTGGCGCCAGTGTCCGGCAGCCTCGCCTCTGTCAGTGCGCCCCAGGGCGGCTGTGGCTACAATGTAGCTTGCCATCACCAGTGTGTGAATGTGTGTATGAATGGGTGGATGACTGAATATAGTGTAAAGCGCTTTGGGGACCTTAGGGACAATGTAAAGCGCTATACAAATACAGGCCATTTACCATGTGTGGGTGATTGTGGTGGAGCAGGAAGAGGGAGGCAGCTGGAGATGGGGAGGAAACGAAGGGAGGGGCAAGTGGCCCTTCTGTGTTTGAACTTCAGAGCAGGGCGCTCAAACATGCGGCTCAGTGGATGGGTTTGCAGAATGTGGGGAAAAAGGAGGGCTTCCAGTTTTTCACTGTTTTGTCCATCTGACCTGGTAAGAGTCTGAGCTGTCGGGGTTCACGGCCTTAATGCTAACAGATATTACCCAGACCATTTAAATAACAGACAACGTCCTGTTTTTCATTTCAATTAAGGAACTCAATTTGAGGTTTTTAAGCGATAAATCTAACCAGGAGTTAGATGCAACCCACCTTGCCCTGGTGGGTTGCAGAGTATGGGGGTGCCTACTGGGGTCAGCGGGGGAGCTGACCCCAGTCCATCCGCTTGAATTTGAACACCCTTTGCTGTGGAACCAATGCTATGTTACTCTTTCAAAGAGAGGGGAAGAAAAAAAAAAGCGAGCGATGGAAACAACTGTGTTTGCGTACAGGTATGAATGTTGTAAGTGCAGAACCAAATGTTCGACCAATAAAAGTCTATTGGGATCAAGTTGTACTGGTTTCTCTGAAGGTGGATATAGACTTGATTAACCGAGAGTGGGGCTGAGCATGATGGTACTGGTGGCAACGGTGGGCGACTCGAATGGTTGGATTTAGCGCTCGCCCTGATAATCGTGGTGGCGGTGGTGGTGTCAGTGTGTCACGGGGCTTGGCTTCTTTAGTCGATGTACAGGGAGAGCCAGTACTGGGAGAGCTCCCCCGCTGACCCCAGTAGGCACCCCCATACTCTGCAACCCACCAGGGCAAGGGGACCCAGGCCCATCTGGACCAGGGCCCAGTTCAGCAGCGCCCCCTGGCCCCACAGAGCCCGGGACAGCCCACCCGACCCCACCACAGAGAAAACTGCACCCACCCCTTCATCCACTCATCTTCCAGACTACATAAGACAATAGACACCCAGGCTGAGTTCTTCCTCCACCTCTCCCATATCTCTCCCATCTGCAGAGTGAGTTCCTGGAGAGAGGAGACCTCCTGCAAGATGTAACAGCCTCCCCCACCAGTTGAAGAGCCCCCCAGGTGGCTTGATGCACTGGCGACACCCTGCGCCAGGGCTGAGGGCCCATACACCCACCCGCCCACAATCCCGGCGACACACCAACCAGGACCCAAGCCCCCAAGGCCCCAGCCCAGAGATGGAGCACCCCCTCTGTTCCTTCTAATATATGTTCTAAGTATTTGATTCCTTTACCACTCCAATCTGGAAAGTTTATCATTTTATTGTTTTGTAATATGTCAGGGTTGTTCCAGATAGGTGTACATTTGCATGGGATTAATGAAGACTCAATTTTAGAAACTCCCACGATGCTGTCAAAGAAGAGCTGATGTTGACACTTTTGAAGCATTCATGTCGTTGGATGTTTGAGCTGATAAATGGTAGGTCTGAAATCTCTAGATTATTGCAAATTCTTGTTCTGCATCTAGCCAAGGTTCGTGTAAGAAGGTATGTTTTAGCCATCCTGAGATAAATTGAAGCCTGTTGGCTAAGAAGTAGTGCTGAAAGTTAGGTACTTCTAATCCTCCTTTATCCTTGGTCTTTTGTAGTGTTTTTAAGCTTATACGTGGGGGTTTATCTTTCCAAAGGAATTTGGACATATGTGAATCTAGAGATCTGAACCAATCTTGTGGTAGTTTAGTTGGGATCATTGAGAATAAATAATTTATTTTTGGTAAGACCATCATTTTTATAGCGGCAACCCTTCCCATGAGTGATATAGATAGACATTTCCATCTAGCCAGATCGCCTTCTACTTTCTTTAAAAGTGGGATATAGTTTAATTTAGTTAGATCTGCAAGCTTGGAAGAAACATTAATACCTAAATATTTTATATTTCCCGATTGCAGTGGTGTAGAAGAAAAATTATGGAAGGAGCAATTAATCGGAAGGACTGTAGATTTTGACCAGTTAATTGAGTAATCTGATATTCTTGCAAGAGTTTATCAATGCAATTACCCCAGAGAGATTGGTTTGTGAGTTTTGGAGAAAAAGTAGCACATCATCCGCATAAAGGCTGATTTTATGTTCCACGTTCTTGCATTTTATGCCCTTAATTACTGTATTCTGTCTAATTGCTGCTGCTAGTGGTTCAACATAAATTGCAAACAGTGAAGGGGAGAGTGGGCATCCCTGCCTGGTGCCCCTCAGGAGACAGAAGCTGGAGGATGTTTGGTCATTTGTTTTGACACAAGCTGTTGGGGAATTGTATAATATTTTTAACCAGTTAATGAAACAGGTTCCAAAACCAAATTTGTGTAAAGTTGCAAATAGAAATTTCCAGTTAACTCTGTCAAACGCTTTTTCTCCATCTAAAGATAATATTGTAGTTTCGATGTTTTTACTGTATGAGTAGTCTATCAGATTAAGTAATCTACGTGTATTTGTTGATGAGTGCCTACCTTTTATGAAACCAGTTTGGTCAGGATGAATTAAGAGGGGGGTTATTTTCTCTAATCTCTTTGAGAGAGCTTTGCAGATTATTTTAAGGTCTACATTTATGAGGGATATTGGATGATAGCTTGAGAGCTAGACAGAGTCTTTGCCTGGTTTTAGCAGGAGATTAATGTTTGCAGAATTCATATTTGATGGAAGTCTGCCCTTTTCTTTGATTTCCAACAATGTTCTGTAAAAAATTGGTGCTAGAATCGTCCAGAATTCTTTATAGAATTCTACAGGGAAGCCGTCTGGACCTGGAGCCTTATTATTGGGCATACTTATCAGGGCTTCCTGGAGTTCACCTGGCGTCACTGGCGAATCCAGTGCTATTGCTTGAGTGTCTAATAATTTTGGAAGAGTTATGTTGTCCAAAAACTGATCAATTTCCTTTTTAGATGGGTTTATTTGTGGTGAATACAACGTTTTATAGAAATCCCTGAAAATGTTGTTTATTTGTTTCGGGTCATATATTGTGTTGCAACCCATTCTCACTCCCGACGCGTAAAATACTGACGATTTGTCACGTCCCTTAACTTCTCATGCTGACGCTAAAGGTACCCTTCCACGTTTTTATGCGACGCTGTGGGTTGTCAATTCATTCCAATATGAACCCGCTCGCGGCGATCAGAGACGCTTCGAGCAGAGGCTCCAGCCATCCATTTACTCCAATAATAACCCCGTCACGGCGAAACATGACGCCGTGAAGCACAATCTAACTGGAGAACCGGGGACCCTCTCCGCGAACTGGTTTTTCTCCCTAATTTAATGCTTTCTTTTAATGACATCGTTAACATTTCTCAACAAAAACACATGAAAGTATCACTGATAATTCAACAATAAAATCGCTTCATGTTGTGGCCATCACACAGTGTTTTCCAAAGTGATTCACGATCTGAAAGTGCGCAGATTTAACGTACATAATCCTTTGTTAGGTTTATTATTTTCATTTCACACGTAAAACACATTTATAGATTCATTCACCACTCCTGTTAGTTTTGGATGCGCTCGGCTCCAACCAATCAGATGCAACCTGTGTAAGCAAAGGATGATGGGAGAACGGAGAGACCCATTTATAAGAATAAGAAAATGAGGCAGAACTGATTGATTCTAATGCAGGTATACATACATACATATATTTAAAGTAATACCTTGATGTGTGTTTCAAAGTTTGTTTTTCATAAAAGCTTCAAACAAACAGAGGTGACTGATCTCGGAAACGGTTTAATGCGTTTAAAAATGGCTACAGCTACCGTCAGCATGCTTGCTAGGTAACGACTACACGTGGCTACTGCAGCATTAGCCATTTAATCCAACGATGATGGATTAAATCTATTACAAACGTTAAAGGACTTGTGTGTTGCAAAATACCCTCACATGGTGCATAAAGCAGTTTTTGCTCTCAGAGTTCTGCTAGCTCTTTATAAACTGATGATGCTAACGTTAATTGCTAACGTTAACCAGAGTGCCAAGACTGAAAATCATTTGAATTGCATTAGTTATGTGTTTATGTCACTGAGTTCTGCAAAAATCTCTTTCCTCTTTAGCTTGAAAATGAGTGATTCAGAGGATCCCGAGCTGGAGGAAGAGCTTCAGGCTGCTGACGAACTCCTTCAAGATATGCAGGTAACATTTTATTTTTAATGTGATGTAGTGGAAACAGTTGTTAAAGAGGGAACACGCTTGTCTAATATTTTGTACGGGGTAAACGTTATATTATTTGAATTTTTTTAAATAAATTTTTATATATGTGTATATATAAGTTTATGTCAAATTAAGTTGGTTAACTTAAGATGTTTGATAATCTTTGCTTTAATCATGGACTGTATTTTAGGTGTTCCCTTTTTTCCTTGTTAATTGCGTAGAATGATGCACAGAGTGAACCTCAGCCAAGACCAGTGCGCTGGAAAAAACGTGACAGACAGGGAGATTTTATTCCTCAAAGACCATCAACCAGTCAGAATCAGAATCAGAATCAGAATACTTTATTGATCCCTGGGGGAAATTATTTTTTGTTACAGTGCTCCATTATAAACCAACATTAACAAAACAGACAACACGCTAACTAAGAATAGTACAATATACATATATATATATATACATAAGTCACACATTAATAAATAGCTGGAAAGAAACATGTAGTTGTAGCAGTAACCAGTGTGTTAAGTGGATGCGTTGTACAGGGAGATGGCCACAGGCAGGAATGATTTCCTGTGTCGTTCAGTGGTGCTTTTCGGTACTCTCAGTCTCTCACTGAACGTGCTCCTGTGACTGACCAGCATGTCATGGAGTGGGTGGGAGGTGTTATCCAACATTGTCTTTATTTTGGACAACATCCGCCTCTCTGACACCACCTTGAGGGAGTCCAGCTCCATCCCCACAACACTACTGGCCTTACGGATCAGTTTATCGAGTCTGTTGGCATCTGCGACCCTCAGCCTGCTCCCCCAGCATGCCACAGCATAGAGGATCGCACTGGCCACAACAGACTCGTAGAAAATCCTGAGCATTTTCTGGCAGATGTTGAAGGACCTCAGTCGCCTCAAAAAATAGAGACGACTCTGGCCCTTTCTGTAGAGTGCTTTAGTGTTTTTAGCCCAGTCCAGTTTATTGTCAATATGTACTCCAAGGTATTTGTAGTCATCCACAATGTCAACACTGACCCCCTGGATTGAAACAGGGGTCAAGTGTTTCCTGGTCTTCCTGAAGTCCACGATCAATTCCTTGGTCTTTGCCACGTTGAGCTGCAGATGATTCTGCTCACACCACGTGACAAAGGAGTCGACCACAGCCCGGTACTCCGTCTCATCATCCCTGCTGATGCATCCAACCACCGCTGAGTCATCAGAAAACTTCTGAAGATGGCAGGTCTCTGTGCAGTGGCTGAAGTCTGTGGTGTAGAGGGTGAAGAGGAAGGGGGAGAGGACAGTCCCCTGTGGTGCCCCTGTGTTGCTGATCACCTTGTCCGACACACACTGTGAGAGACGTACATATTGTGGTCTTCCTGTCAGGTAATCAACAATCCAGGACACCAGAGAAGGATCCACCTGCATCGCTGCTAACTTATCACCCAGGAGGGTCGGCCTGATGGTGTTGAAAGCACTGGAAAAGTCAAAGAACATGACCCTCACAGTGCTCGCTGGCTGGTCCAGATGGGTGTAGACACGATCGAGCAGGTAGATGATGGCGTCCTCAGTTCCGAGACGAGGCTGATAAGCGAATTGAAGGGGATCCAGATGTGGTCTTACTATGGGTCGCAGCTGGTCCAGGATGAGTCTTTCCAGGGTCTTCATGACGTGGGAGGTCAGTGCCACGGGCCTGTAATCCTGGGGGCCACTGGGACGTGGCCTCTTTGGAATAGGGACGAGGCATGATGTCTTCCACATCACTGGGACCCTCTGCAGACTCAGACTCAGCATAAACAGCTTATGAAAGACTCCACACAGCTGGGGGGCACAGGTCTTGAGGACGAGGGGACTCACTCCGTCTGGTCCAGCAGACTTGCCTGAGTGAAGTCTCCTCATTTGCATCTCCACCTGGTATTGAGTGAAGGTGATGGGTGGGGGAGGGGTGTCAGGAATCCCACAGGAGGCAACAGCGCCATGTGAAGAGAGAGGGTGGCACAGTGGTGTGGCTCTGGGTTCCAGGCTGACTACAGGTGAGGTTGTGGGGGTGTGAGCAGACACTGTGGTGTCGAATCTATTGAAAAACAGATTCAACTCATTAGCTCTATCCTCACCTCCCTCAGCTCCCCTGCTGTTGGTTGCCCTGAATCCAGTGATGGTCTTCATGCCCCTCCACACCTCTCTCATGCTGTTCTGCTGGAGTTTCCACTCCAGCTTCCTCCTGTAATTGTCCTTAGCCTCTCTGATCTTGTCCTTTAGTAACACCTGGACCTTCCTCACCTCCTCTTTATTGCCCCGTCTGAAAGCCCTCTTCTTGTCGTTGAGGAGGGCTTTGATGTCCTTAGTCACCCACGGCTTGTTATTTGGGTAACAATGAACAGTCTGAGCTGGAACAATGGAGTCGGTGCAGAAAGTTATGTAGTCTGTGATACACTCAGTAAGCCCATTGATGTCCTCAGCGTGAGGCTCACAGAGTGTCTCCCAGTTGGTCACCTCGAAACAGCCCTGTAGTTCCGCTAAGGCCTCCTCTGACCACCTCCTAACACTCCTCGTGGTCACAGGTTCCCTCCTCACAATTGGCACATAGCGGGGGGTGAGGTGAATCAGGTTATGATCTGACCTACCAAGTGGGGAGAGGGAGGAGGAGCTGTATGCATCCTTTACATTAGCATACAGTAGGTCTAGAATTTTCTCTCCCCTGGTGGGACAGTCCACATATTGTCTGAATGTTGGAAGTGTGTTGTCCAGTAATACATGGTTGAAGTCACCCGAGATCACAATAAAGGCACTCGGGTGCTGAGTCTGTAACCGGGTTATGGCCGAGTGGATAGTGTCACATGCAGCTGTGGGGTTAGCAGAGGGAGGGACATAAACAGCCACCAAGATGACGTGAGAGAATTCCCTGGGTAAATAATACGGCCCGAGTCCAACAGCACACAGTTCAATGTCCGGGCAACAAATCCTTTCTTTGATTGTTATGGTGGCAGGGTTACACCACCGGTTGTTAACTAAAACAGCAAGCCCACCTCCTTTCCGCTTACCGCTAGCGATGCTGTCCCTGTCCGCCCGAACAGTGTGGAAGCCTTCCACGGAAGCATTTTCATCGGGAATGTCCTGGTGCATCCATGATTCGGTGAAACACATCAGGCTACACTCTCGGTATTCCCTCTGACTCCGTACCAGTGCTGAGAGCTCGTTGATCTTATTTGATAACGATCGCACATTTCCCATCACGATAGACGGCAGACACGGTTTATATCTCCTCCTCGCTTCGAGCCTCCGCTGTCTCACCGTCTCCTTCTTTCTTCTCTTCTGTCCTTGACCTCTGCATCCCCGATGTGTTTTCCTCCAAATTTCAGCTGGTACTTCTGCGGGCCTGGCCAGCGAGACGGCCGGCATCAGGGCGATCAGCTGATCTCTGGAGTAAACAGTCCGTGAGTGTAGGAGTTGTGCCGCGGTCCCATTCCTTGATAAAAGTAACAGTTCCACGGCTACCAGAAGAACAAAAACTCTCTCAATCCACATGATTGAGTGAAAGATAATAAACGGATGAAAATACAAGTCAGAAAAAAAAAGAATACGTAAGAAAAAGAGCTAAACTAAGAGAAAAAGCAGGAGCGACTGTAACAGGCTGCACGCTGGTTGGCGCATGCGCACGATTCGAAGTACTAGTTGGATGCCACGTGGTCAGTGTTCACACAACCATTGATTTTATCTCACAACTTGTTTTCACCAAAGAATTTCAGTAAGTAAATATTCTTCAATCTCTTTTTTTTCCCCCCAGTGTCCAGAGATCAGCATCAATGTCCACGTGAAGAACCTAGTTATGTTGCCAGTGTCAACACAACAAAAGGTACTTTACCTTCTTGTATATATTGTGATTTCTGTTTACTTTTATATTTGTTGTTATAGTTGAGTTATGCAGGGCTTTTGTGCAGTCCTAAGAAACATACTGCCTAGTAGGGATGGGTATCGAAAACCGGTTCTTGTTGAGAACCGGTTCCCACTGTTTCAATTCCTTGGAATCGTTTGCCATTTTTGCGAACGATTCCCTTATCGATTCCAGTCGCCCCGAATGACGTCACCACGTTGTGGAGCATCGGAGCGTACCTGGCAGGAAACACGGCGCCTAAGCGGCTCAAACGCTCAAAAGTTTGGTTATACTTTACCAGAACGGATGACAACAGGGCAACTTGCAATACTTGCAAAGTAGATATTTCATTTAAGGGAGGAAACACTACGAATATGCAAAAGCATTTGCTCACAAAACACGCGATGAACTTACATGAATGTCGTGTTTTTAATTCCGCTCCGGAGTCGTGAATCTCAACCCAGCAGCAGCGGTTTGCACGTCCTCTCCTGTTAATGCGGCAGGTAAATAATCAACTAACAGTGCATATTATGTTAGCGCGATCTGCTTTATTACAAAACCTGCCATTACTGTGCATTTAGGTGACCGTGATGAGAGAGACAGACAGAGTCTGGCTGGCGCTCGCTGGCAGTTGTCGCTGCAGTCCACCGGTAGCGTCTCTTTTCAGGCCCGAATGTCACCGAGCAGTGACTAAGTTTGTGGTAAAAGCCTTGCAGCCATTTGCCACAGCAGATGGTAAGTGAATGTGTTTAATTGTAGGCAGGGACATTACTGAATATTCTTGTGTAATTGCTACAGAATAATTTGTGTTATACTTTGTTATTGCTACAGAAGAATATTTATTTTATTATTTTACATTTACAATTTTCCCCGGGGACCCTGTGACACCCCATTGAAGAGCCATAGGCTGGATCTCTTAAGATCTCACTGTTGGGTTTATAAGGCCATGTTACTCCTAAATTTCTATCTTGTTCAAAGAGAAGATATAAAACAAAATTCTAAGCTAATCGACCTTAGTGTTCTCCTTTTTAAAAATAAGAATCGATAAGAGAATCGATAAAGAATCGAATCGTTAAACAGAATCGAAAATGGAATCGGAATCGTTAAAATCTTATCAATACCCATCCCTACTGCCTAGAGTGTTTTTCACTTTGTGGAAGAGTTTTCTTCCTTTCTTTATTTTTTTTCTGTTAGTGTATGGAACTGAGGTGCTTCGTCAGGAGCTCTTTCAGTTGTTGGAGGATGGAGAAAAGGACGCAGCCATGACTTGTGAGACGTTGTCTGAGTCAGCTGCTACTCACTGGGCGATCAGAAATATGGTGTCCTCGCAAAAGTGGAAAGAGGCCAGGCCTTGTCTTATAGAGACAATATGTTAGCTACTCTGGATCCACTGTCACACCGTGTGTGTCAGTGTGGCAAACAAGTAGTTGTGAGGTGTCTGGACTGCCTGCCTCTTCCATTCCTTTGTGCTGACTGTGATATTGCAGTTCACACATGCTTTGTCCTGCACAACAGAGAGGCAGTAACAGGAGGGTTTTTGCAGCCTTCATCAGAGTTTCACAAGCCAATACCTACGGTTTTTAAGTCTTATGCATTTCTTGCTATGTACTATGAGTGGGTGCTGTTTTTGTATATTTATTGTGTATCAGTTAATTTCCAATTCTTTTTATATATATTGTGTGTTTTAATGTTAGTTCGGCTGTTGCCTGTGCAAAGGCCAGACCATGCGTGTGACTGCCCAGCAGGTAACGTTGAGGTTTCACCCGTCGCAATTGTGGCTCTTGTAACCATAAATGGTAAGTTGCCCTTTTGTCACACAGTACATACACAATAGATGTGTTTGGAGGTTTTATTGCAAAGTGTGCAATAAAACTCAGCTAACTGTTAAAATCTCCCAATTCTTTTAATCTTTGGGCTGAAGGAAGGACAATACTCGGTGTATAAATGCTCAATCAACAATTCTTTATTTCCATACAATTCAACACTTTATGAGCACAAACCATCCAGATGGGGAGACATGCATGGTCACAGCAAATCTCCAACTGGTGGAGGGTTACTCAAACTCTTATAGCCTCTAGTGGCCCCCACCTAGTTGTAAAAACCTAAACATTCACATTCTTTCTCTCACACGGTGCCTAAGTTATGACCTCGGCTCCTTGTTTTTCTGCTATCAGAACAGAAAGGCCCTGACTCTCTGCACACAATATTCTCTTCTTAACTCAGCAGTATAATGCATCATAAAACAATATCATCCATTCACAATAAATCAGCAGTCTAATGTAATACAAATCAATTTAACAAATGTAATAGTTATCACCTTCTTCTAATTCAGGAGAATAATGCAAACTAAAACTACATAATAATTTCACAATCTTTAATTAGGGGTATAACATGGCATAAGATAATATAATAATCTCAAAATTGCTATCTTGTTTTGAATTACCCTCGGCCCGCAGTATATGTGGGCACCTGTCAGCGGTCATTTGGATTTACCTGACCGATTTGAAAACAACATGAAATCTTCACAATGTGGAGGTATGTAATAACGACACGAGAGGTCTCAGTGTCTCACTCCAACTTTATTAACTGACTCTCAAACTTCACATACAGTAAGCGCCAAAATCTCCACCCCAGCACTTCCTTTCAACTTGGGTGTGAGTGGAGCCACCTGGTGGTCCGCCACACATACCTCCCCCCGAACACACAGTTAGGTCTCTATTCAGTCCAGGACCCTGGGCCTAAGCAAACGGCCCGAACGACTGAACCTGGGAGGGAGAGAACAGGCAGAGGAAGGTCCATCCTGTGAACGAGGCTGGCGAATGCGAGCAGGAAAGGCAGGAGGAGGTTCAAACGCCGGTGGGCGGGGGGTAGTCCTGGGGGGAAAACCAGAGTCTGTTAACCCCATCGAAGGGGGGCGGCCACGGCGAGGGGCCTGGGCCGGCACTACATGACTGTCCGGAAGAACATGTGCAGGTTTAAGTCTGTCAACACACACAGTCTCCCTACGACCCCCAAAATCCAAAACAAAATGTTTCTGGCCCGGTTCGATAACCCTGAATGGGCCGTCATATAGCGGCCGTAGCGGTGTCCGGTGGGCATCGTGCCTGACAAAAACAAACTTAGCAGTCTCTAAAGTCTTTGGAACAAAAGTGTCAGGCAGGCAATGGTGCACCGGACCAGGAACCCGAAGCGAGTGCAAAAGCGGGTTGAGAGATAGCACCGATGGATCGAAGCAGGGGGGAGGGTTCTCGGGCAAGAATTCTCCAGGCACGCGGAGGGGCTGACCAAACACTAGCTCAGCTGGGGAAGCGCCGAGATCCTCCTTAACCGCAGAGCGCAGCCCAAGCAAAACCCACGGGAGGCGGTCAACCCAATTTCCATCCTTTAAGGAGGCGCGAAAAGCAGCCTTAAGCGACCGGTGGAACCGTTCACACATCCCATTAGCTTGCGGGTTGTATGCGGTTGTGCGGTGGACCTTGGCCCCCAGTCCATCAGCCATGGCCGACCAAAGCTCGGAAATGAACTGGGGGCCTCTGTCCGAGGTAATGTCTGCGGGGGGGGCCGAAACGCGAGACCCAGGTTGACAAAAACGCCTTGGCCACCACTGCTGCGGTAGTGGACGCCAGGGGGACCGCTTCCGGCCAGCGGGTGGTGCGGTCAACAATAGTCAAAAGGTGCGTAAAACCTTGTGACTGCGGCAGAGGACCCACCAGATCGACATGCACATGATCGAAACGTTTGCCGGGTATGAAGAACTGCTCCAGGGGCGCCTTGGTGTGTTTATGAACCTTCGCACGCTGGCAAGGAATGCACGCAGCCGCCCATTCCTTAACCGATTTGCGAAGGCCCGGCCAAACAAATTTAGAGCTTACCAGTTTAACAGAGGCCCGGACCCCCAGATGAGAGAGAGCATGTACCGAGTCAAAAACTTGACGACGCCAGGAAACGGGAACCACCGGGCGAGGGCGGCCGGTGGAAACGTCACAGACCAGGAGGGGACCGCCGTTCTGCACGGGTCTGTCCTCCAGTATGAGGCCCGTCTGCGTGGACTTAAGCGCGAGGATGTCTGGGTCACCGCTCTGATCGGCAGCCATGGCGGAGTAGTCTATGCCGAGAAAGACGTTAGAAACCAGCGCACGGGACAAACAGTCAGCCACATGATTGGATTTACCAGCCACGTGCCGAATGTCCGTGGTAAACTCAGAAATGGCTGCCAACTGGCGTTGCTGGCGTGCACTCCATGGATCAGAAACCTTGGACATGGCAAACGTCAAGGGTTTATGGTCCACGTATGCGGTAAAGTGACGACCCTCAAGAAAAAAACGGAAATGACGAGTCGCCAGGTGGCGAGCCAGCAGCTCCCTGTCAAAAACACTGTAATTGCGCTCGCTGTCACGTAGCGTACGGCTGAAAAAGGCGAGCGGTTGCCAGACACCCGAGATTCGCTGTTCCAGCACCGCACCCACCGCTATGTCCGACGCATCGGTGGTCAACGCAATTGGTGCCGACGGGGATGGGTGGGCCAGAAGGGCAGCATTAGCTAACGCCGACTTAGCATCAGAAAACGCTTGGATGCTTTCCGGAATCCAGTCAACGGAGTCAGTAGCCTTCTTACATTTTAACGCCCCATAAAGGGGCTTCAGCAGATGTGCCGCTCTGGGGAGAAAACGGTTGTAAAAATTCACCATCCCCAAAAATTCCTGCAGCGCCTTAACATTCGTGGGACGCGGAAAATCTGAAACAGCTCGGACTTTGTCAGGCAACGGAACCGCGCCCTGGGCGAAAATACGGTGCCCGAGGAAGTCGAGAACCGGCAACCCAAACTGGCATTTAGACGGATTAATGATCAGTCCATGCTCCGCCAAACACCGAAAAACCTGACGCAGATGGAACATCTGCTGCTCCTCCGAGCCGCTGGCCACCAGTATATCATCAAGATATACAAAAACAAAGGGCAGCCCGCGCAAGACTGAGTCCATCAACCGCTGGAAGGTTTGGGCGGCACCTTTCAGGCCAAAAGGCATGCGCAGAAACTCGAAAAGTCCGAAAGGTGTAATGACGGCGGTTTTGGGGACATCCTCCGCGCGCACGGGAACCTGGTGATATCCCCGTACCAAATCGATCTTCGAAAAAACCGAGGTCCCCGCAAGATGGGCGGAAAAATCTTGGATGTGGGGAATGGGATAACGATCGTTCTCTGTGACATTATTGAGACGGCGGAAATCCCCACAAGGTCGCCACCGACCGTCAGATTTGGGCACCATGTGTAACGGGGAAGCCCAGGCACTATTCGAACGCTGCACGATGCCCAGGCGCTCCATGGTGGCAAACTCTTCCCGAGCTACAGCCAGTTTGGCAGGGTCGAGGCGGCGCGCGCGCGCAAACACCGGGGGCCCTACTGTAGTTATGTAATGCTCCACCCCGTGCTTCGTCACAGTGCTCGAGAAAGTGGGGACAGTGAGTGAGGGAAACTCAGAAAGCAAACACTGAAAAGCGTCACTCGAATCTACTGAGTTAGCATGCACCACGGGCTGGGCACCCCGAGTCAAACAGGGTAATGAGGAAAATGACACAGCATCAATTAAACGTCTGTTAGCAACATCAACCAGCAGTCGGTGAGCACAAAGAAAATCAGCGCCTATTATAGGCACGGAGCTAGCAGCAACAACAAAGTTCCACTGAAAGTCACGGTCATGAAAGCAAACAGTCACCAACCTTTCACCGAAGGTTTTGATGGGGGAGCTATTAGCCGCAGTTAGCAATGGCCCGCAGCCCTCAGCTAGCCTGTCCGAGCCAGCCGGGGGAAGAAGGCTCTTCTGTGAGCCGGAGTCCACCAGGAAACGCCTCCCCGAGCGTGAGTCCTCTATGAAAAGCAGCCTTTCCTTGTTGCCAGCGGTCGCGGCTGCTACAGAGCGCTGGCGTGCCCGTTTCCCTGGGTCTGGAAACTGCAAGGCGGGAGACAGCGCCGTGCCTTCGCTCCAAAACGCTGATGATAAAAACAAAGCCCTTTTCCGCGGTGCCGCCGTGCAGCGATTCCAGCCACCGTGGACGAGTCGGAGGGCCCCTGGAGCATCGGTGAGGGGGCGGGGGAAACGGCTGGTGAATCCGGGACAATCGCCTGGACGCCGAAACTTCTGGTAGCCAGGAGGATGCGATCCGCCTCTTCCGCAAGGGAGCGGTAATCTTTCGTGGTCAATAGCGGGGAGTTGGCAAGGCCAGCACGCACAGGAGCCGGCAGCTGTCGAAGAAAGAGGTGGGTGAAGAGGAATCCTCCGTCATCCGCGCCCAGTAAGGACAGCATGCTCTCCATGAGCTCGAGAGCTGTGCCGTCGCCCAAGCCCGCGAGGGAAAGGAGTTTCTCGGCTCGCTCAGCATCAGAGAGGGAGTAACGCCGCAGCAGCAGCGCCTTGAGGGCGGTGTACTTGCCTTGGGCTGGGGGTTCCCGGAGGAGAGTCATCACGCAGCGGGTTGACAGCGGGTCAAGTGAGGCCACCACATGGTGGTATTTAGTATCGTCGGCTGAAACTCCACGAAGAGCAAACTGAGCTTCTACGTGCACGAACCATGAAGGAGGGTTGTGAAGCCAAAAATCCGGCAATTTAAGCGCCACAGCAAACGCAGCCATCGGCGGAGGTGGAAGTCCGGCGGCAGCCGATGCTCCCAGGCCGGAGCTGGCTTCGTCTTCGAGCCTTAGCATGTTCGCCACAGGGGTCACCAATGTGGAGGTATGTAATAACGACACGAGAGGTCTCAGTGTCTCACTCCAACTTTATTAACTGACTCTCAAACTTCACATACAGTAAGCGCCAAAATCTCCACCCCAGCACTTCCTTTCAACTTGGGTGTGAGTGGAGCCACCTGGTGGTCCGCCACAACAACATGAAAAAAATGAATGCTTTGAGCCATGACTGAATTTATCCTTATCCTGAGCTGCACCAGCTGTGGTCTAATGTGGTCCCCCTCAGTTAAGGACATCCTGGGTAGTGGATATTGGCCTGGCACCTTAAATTTCTGCACCCTGTTTTCAATGGATGTCTTTCAGTCTTTCTATGACATTAAGAAGGCTGCACCAGGGATGTCACTTAAGGCATTTGTCAAAATGCTAGATGAACGAACAGCCCATTTTGGAAGGGTGAGTTTCTAAATTTGCCAAGTTTAAAAAAATTGTGCAAATCAATGTTTATGATGACTGTCCTTGAATATTCTGTTGTATGTCCTCTATGTAAAAGACTGGCCGAATATCAACTGATGCCTTCAGTAAGTTTCTTGGAGTGGAGTGCTGTAAAGTTTGAGGTGGACAGGATGTGCAAGGAGCCATGCTTTAGCTGCCCTGCCTGCACTCCAGACATGCTTGCTGTCTCAGTTGATGGAAACCATAAGCTTTATCGCTTTCAATCAAATACAAGGTACGTTATGCATTGTGTACATAAATCAAATATGGATTTGTAGAAAAATGTATTTTAATGTTTCTTTTCAAACAACTGTCACTGTGTTCGTTCAGCACTTCAGAGCAGGGGAACTTTGAAGGTGTCTTCATTGAAAAAGATGAGGAAGTTGCTGAGTTTGTGAAATACATCCAGAGACACACAAATCATGTAAGATACACATATATATTAGTGCTGTTAGCGTTAATCTTGTTAAAATGACGTTAATGCCATAACCATATACACATAAGTGTGTGTGTGTATATACATATATGGATGGGTGGATATTTATTTTATTTTTCTCTTGGTGTTGTCATAATACTATTTACTTTACTTTATCTTAATGTGTACTTAATTTTGTCACCATGTGTATTTAAAAAAAAAACAACATGATTTTTATTTTCTGTTATCAGTGCTCTCCTGGGGAGATGTGAGGTCTTGTGTGACTTAAGGCTAATTCAGCTAATTGTTATGCATTTGTTTTAAAAAGTTTGTCTCTGATAGGGCTTAATCATGTCATGTCTTTTATGTTAAAATCTTTGAGTGTATAGGTCCCGGGGAAAGGGTTGTGAGGATCTTCATCTTGGACTGCAGCAAAGGAGTCGTCCAAAAAGTCCACTGGGAAGTTGGATGAAGAGGGCATGGAAATAGCTGTTTGTCGCCACGGAGTCCTCTTAGCTGCATTGAACATGTTTTGAGGGGAGATCTTTGCTTACCCCCTTTTTCTCCAGAGGAAGTTGGCAGCTAGCGTCCCAGGACATATTACGTTCCTTTGCTCCGATGTGGCCTGTAAATATTTCCCCTATTTAACCAAGGTGGCTCAGCAGTGCCCTGAGCTGAGGAACCTCTTGTCAATGCGTCCTTTTCTCTCCGTCATGCATGCAAAGGCTCACACTTGGAAATGCGAGGTATACTGCAGCTTGTAGTTTTGGATTAGTTTGAGACATTTTGTGATAAGGTTGAATGGATTCAGCAGTCATGTATTGTGATCTCCTTTCTATATGTGGCAGGATGAATGTTATCCCTCGGTCCAACCCACTTTCAGCCTGGCGCATTAGGGGGCGCTAGTATAAATAGTGGCCATTTGAGTGTCCCTGGATCGCTTACCTGTGATCTCCTTTTTAGTCACCTGACTTCCCTTTGGTGTTGCCGAGATTATTTGCGGGTTACACTTCTGAAGCCTCCATCGCGGCTGGTAGGTGTTTACTCATTGTAGTGTGTACATTACCTTACTTGGTGGTAAACGGCTATTGTTTGTAGGTCGTAGCTGTAGAAGCCTCCTCTGAGCCATTCTGCTCATGCTTTATGACGCGGCTTACTCGGTACGTAATCAACTTTTGTTACGATCTCTGCCTTTTTATTGTTCTTTTATAGTAATTACTTATTATGCTTTGCAGGAAGTGTGGGCCTTAGTTTTACGCCACGCTACGCGAACCGAGGTGCTGCTGCTTTGCTTTGCTTTGTTTTACTTTGTTTTTACTGTCTGTTCCGGCTGCGAAGTTTCTTTCCTACTGCTGCCAGCCTTTAAAGTGGACGTCGGCGTGGACAACAACCGTATGCATGCCACGCGGGTCGGCTGGCGTACATACTGATTGACAGACTGGATAATTAACTTATAGTCGTGCAGACGGCAAGTTGGAGCAAT
>CAKLIZ010000727.1:61545-72269 GCA_922035795.1 Oreochromis mossambicus | reverse complement strand
TTTACTGTTTGATTTGTAGTTTGGATTTTTGTTACGCCACTGGTGGGAGGCCCTTTTTCTAGCTGTAGATCACCAGTGTGGTCCTGCAGTTGGGTTATCCCCCAGCGCTACACATTAGTTTGTTGTAATATATTAAAATTTTCTTTGTTTCTTTTATTCAGATGCGGAGCGCCGACGTGGAGGAGACTAGGGTGCCTTGGTGGTGGGATCCTTTGCGTGTACACACCTGCCTTGTTTAGTTTATTAGTGTGAGTGTGTGATAGTGTGCTGCACTTGTGTCTTGGTGTGTTTTCTTTTTTTAGTTTATGTGTGGCATCCCTGCCCCTCCACTGGTAAGCCTCAGCTCTGAATACCTTTTTAAGCATATTTGTACATGAATATTTATGATTGTGCTTTTATACGGTGTTTTAAATAATTATTAATAAATTGTCAACTTATCATTGAACCTTGTCTCTGTACTGAGTATAGCAAATCTAAGTGCCTTTTTGGTGATTTAGTGTTACTTCCAGTATTCTCTGGGTGAAATTCCCAGGGTGGCGTTGTCTTTTAAAACTGTGAAGAGTATTTACTTTATTTCCACCTCGTGCTGCCACATATAGATCAAATGGGGAGGTGCATTTCAGGATGGGGCCGGTTCAACAGTTGGAGGCTGTGTACCAATTCAGGGTATGCACGCTTGAAATACGCACACTACGCGTACTACGTACGGTGCGTACTACAAGTACGGAAAGTGCGGAAGTGAGAGGCTTGTGAAATGGGACGGTCTAGCCTTCGTCGCACTGTTCAGGTTGCCTAGCAACCATGATACTAACCGTGAGAAATGTTTCATACAGCTTTGTGTGACAGAAATGAAGGAGAAAGAATGTTTTGTTGGTCATTCATTTTTGTCATGACATCACTTTGATTAGTTGAGACCACAGGACTGTAAAACATGATAGTTGGGCTTCATTTCTGTACTGAACAGTCATTTCAAGATTAGTTAGTAAATAATAATTAGCTAATGTTATTCATGAGACTAAAATCATCTCACTGTGGTAATGTTAATATAATATGGACAATATTATATGTATTGTCAGACAGTGAGATGATTTTAATCTCATTGAACTCTGGGTCAAAGATGCAAGTAGCAGTTATTTATATTTCCTATCACCTTAAATCATCACTCAAAGACAAGTATCTCTGACAGTGTATATACAGATGTATTATATATAAGAGACAAACATTGTTCTTTCAATATGTTGGCATTACTAAATTTGGCTCAATGCTTACATATATGTGTAAAAAGAAAATGTACGAGCTGTGATAACTGTTTCTGATAGAATGAAGAGTAGACTGATATATGAAATATTCCTTTATTGGGTGAGAAAATCAGACCATGTCATCACTGCTTTAAGTCATACAGAATAGATATCAGAGCCTTAAACAGGCTGACTTCTGCTAAATGGGTCAAACTGGGCAGAAAGTATACAAACACATAACATCCTTATAGAATATGATGTAACACTATAGATCAACTTACCTCAGAATATATAAAGCATATAAACAATTACAGCAATATGATGCAACAAACACAGCAGTGCTACTAATCCAAAATACTCAAAGCTTCATAGAACTGAAACAAACATTTATTTTTAGCTCCATTCTGCTGCTGATACATACTTTAGGTTTCTGAATATTAAACTTGTTGCTGCCTTTCATAGTGTGTAACTTGAAGGCCCTGAGTACTTTCTCCCACACTGAAAACACTGGAATGATAAAATCATTTGAACATTACCTAATAAGACTGATTCAGGACAGACAATTAGTTATGTTAAACTTTCCTAGCAGTCCTTCACAAACAGGGAACAGTCTGTCTATTCTCTCCATCTGTCAGCTGCTGCTGGCTCTTCCTCCTCCTCTTCCTCACACACTGCTGAGTTTGTCCTGGTGGATCATCAGGGGTGCAAAGCCTCACAGATGATGTGCAGCAGTGGGTCCCTCAGTCTGTCCTCACTCTGGACACTTGCAGTTGTCACACATGGAAATCAAATGTGTGATAAGCTGCAGGATTCAAACACAAGTGTAACTTATAAATACATGTTCATACTTTTATTCCACAATCAGAGAGAAAGAAACAGAGAGAGAGTGCAGGACAGGCAGACAGGTGACAGTCTCAGGTGTACACACTGCTACAAAACAGCACAAGAGAAGGAGGATTTAGTGTTTGTGTTATTACGAGTGCTAAACAAGAAGAGTTCCCAGATGGTACAGTGGACACATGTGTGACTCCTGTGATTAAAGCATCTTTCTTTCAGCTTAACGAGTGAACCGTCAGCTCGTTCAAACACACGTTAAAGTCCGTTTGGCGACACCACCGAACAGAGGCAGCAATATAACATAGCTAACATTAACAGTGCAGTGAATCCTGCTTGTGCCGTGATATTCAGGACTGCAAACCGAGCAGCATCACTGACTTTCAGCTTGTTGTGTTTGTGGATATATGACTGACTTTAATTATCCATAAAATCATCACATTCTCTGTAAGATTAAGGTCAACTATATATATATTTAGAAGTAGAGGCTTTAAAACCAAGTTACCGCTGAAAGTACAAACATCACTAATGTCACATAACTTTGCCGACATGTGGCCAACAATAATGTTTTAATGTTCTTAAACATTTGCACATAAATAAGTGACATAATATTCAGTACTTACTTTTGACAGTTCACTCTTCAGCCGCTCCCTTCTGCCATATTTTGCGGCAAAATTATTCACACCCACCGCCGCGCTATGGATGGTGGGATATATGGGGCCACGAAGCGTGCACCGGACCACGCTTGATATTTGGGGAAATCGACGGCGCATTTGGAGTATGCATTTGAAGTACACTTTGAATTGGGACAGCCGTCGTCGCGTGGTGGTGACGTAATCGCACTTGAAATGCGTACTTCAAGCGTGCATACCCTGAATTGGGACACAGCCGGAGAAGAGGTGGAACAAGTAAACAGTTTCCTGTCTAGGGCGGCCAT
The DNA here is from genome assembly GCA_922035795.1 of Oreochromis mossambicus. Classification (NCBI taxonomy): domain Eukaryota; kingdom Metazoa; phylum Chordata; class Actinopteri; order Cichliformes; family Cichlidae; genus Oreochromis; species Oreochromis mossambicus. Next base: position 69,260 of record CAKLIZ010000727.1, on the reverse strand, counting down.
CACAACGAAGTACATGTCTAAAGCAGGTATGTGTCCGTGTCTGAGATTCCACTCAGTCTCCGGCTCATTAATTCTTATTTGTATACTAACTGAAATGCAGGGCGAACAGACATGCTGACCCTCCTGGCTTTGGGGTGGAAGAAAAGGAAAATGGAACAACTGGGCCGCACTTTGAGCCAGAGATATCTCAAGGTGATTTTTTTTTTTTTCAAAACCCATTTTAATGTATATGGTAATGGGGGAAAAACACCAGTACTCTTTTAATGTCTATATGAATGACATTTATTAATGTATTCTTAGATCATAAGGATCCTAAGAGAACAAGTGGAGAGCCTGAATGCGACCAAAAATGAGCTGGGTGTGGATGACGACACACTGCAGCAATGGGTGGCCGAGGTGCAGAAATGGGCTGAAGGTAAGTCTCAATATAACGCACTCATGTATAACAATAGGACCCACCATGGCCTCATTAAAGAACTTAAGGTAGAATTAATATCTTTCTGACAGTGTCAACAAACAATGAAAAATAAGCCTTGTAAAAGTGGAATTTATGGCAGAGTTTTTGCGTTTGATCAAATTGGATTGAACCTGGGTTGAAATGATGTCGTACTAGTTGGTTTTATAAACCTGAACACCGACAAACTTGTTATCTCATGATAATGCAGCACATGAAGGCTACAGATGTCTTATAATGAATATCATCAAGTCAGTGATTACAGAGTCCACTGTAGTTTGGTGACTGTTACTCATCCTGTATTCTGATTAATATTCCTCTCAGTTAGAAACTGATCAAACTGATGGCAGCCTTGGAGCGTTGCAGGCACGAATAGAGGAGCTTGTCGTCATCATCAGAGTGCGAACACAAAGTCTTTACAGACAAAATGGTGTCACGGTTTCATGGAAATGGACCATTTGATACTTAGTTTGTACAGCTTGTACAGCTACTTTGTAAACAGAATAAAATCAGATTCAGGTTTATTTAATCTGGATGTGATGCGTGTTCTAGCAAACAAATTGATGAGTGTAGATTAAAATGTAACTATATACATTATGTGAAATTGTGAATTTTTTATGATTATTTACAGATAACAACAAGAGGTGACACAGAATTCGCAAGGTCATCTTAGTTGAGAAGAAATGCTTGGCGGCTGCTGTTGACGATATTAAGAGTTCAAAGTTAGGGAGAGATAGGAGGTAATCCCAAATAATCACTCTGGTCCAAGAAGTAAGATCAGAACGTAGATTTTAATGACACGCGTGGTGAGGTCTACACTGCAACACGTCAGTAGTAGATCTCCACCCAAAAAGACACTTCAGATTGCTTTTGATTCATCAGGGTTAACGCCCCCTCATGCGTCATCAGATACAATTACATACATCAGTTTCAAAACCACAACAACTTTTAACACAGTCAGAAAAGAACGTCGCCTCGTCTCCACGGCAGGTGCATCCTGTCGCTGTCCTGGCCACGCTTATCTTATTGGAACATCAAACACACGTTCTGCACAAACAGCTCTTTTTGCAGGCACAACTTGCAGTTTACAAGAAAAGATATGAATGCTTCTAACTGCTGTGTGTATATATGTCAGCCTTAGATGAACTGAGTTTCACCTCTCACCTCGCCTCCGCCGGCTCATAACCAGACAGAGAGACAGAAGCCATATGAGAGTGGCTTCTAACCTAACTGAAACTATGTATATGTAATCTATTAAATAAATGTTTTTAATCAAGAACCTCTACTAAAAGCTTAATCCAAAGATATAAATGAATAAAAGATAATAGAGAATAAACCAGTGAGAGTCTCCTGAGACTCTGCTTTCGGTTTCATTTCCTGCAAAGCATACTCTGCAAACCTGCAGTTTCCTGTCAAGACCTTTAGGCCCAGATTATATTCAGAGGTGAGCCTTTCAAATAATGCAATGTAATCTGCCTATAAACATTTTAAGATTATAGATTCAACTCAACAGTTTAACGTGGTTCTTACTGGACCTGTAATAAAGGCTAATATGATACCAATATGTTTGAACATCTGAATGCAATATCCATAGGGTTATTAATGGAATGATGATTATAAAAATAGCAGCAAATAATAGCAGCAAAATATCTTACTACTCCTGACAACGACTACAACAAGCTTGCTGAACCAACAAAACAAATCGTATCCAGTGAAGCCCTCATCCAGACCGACATTTGGCCCTGGCAGTGCACAAGTGAATGTAAGTTCTTGACTTATAAATATCCTTTTTAAACAAACTTCTAGTATCTGAGCAGTAGTTGAATGTTTTGTTCTTGAATCATAATATGCTACTATGTTTTCCCATCTGATGTTGTTAAATTGTAGCTGCTGCTGACCTCCAGACAAAGAGAAAGGTCTTTGAGAAGGTGATGGCTGTGAGCCGCCTGAGAGAGGAGGAGATGATCCTTTGCAGGGAGATGCGGCATCACTGGACAGTGTTGCGAATGTGATCTGTGGTGTTGGGGACAATCTCCTCAGACTGTAAGCACTTTATTTATTTATTCATTTTTTTTGATGAATCAATTGAAAATAAGAGCAGATGCTAAAGTCTTACTGGATCTTTTACCTATATCTAGATTGCTAGCTAACACTGCCTTCTCCCTTTAAAAAAAATGTTTAATTACAGGATCCTAATTCCTTGTGTTTATGAGGTGAGGTTTTTTTGTTTGTTTGTTTGTTTGTTTGTTTTACTTTACTCATATTTATTTGTTTTGTTCTTTTTACAGCCTCCCTTGTTGGCATGTCGGAGGATGCACAGAAGGGACTCTGTAGCCTGGTTTTAAAAAAACAAAGTGAACTGAAAGCTGAAATGCTCAAAGTAAAGGACATGTACAAGAGAATCCTCAGCCCCCAACCACTCCTGGAAATGGACTCAGAGGAGGAGGAAGACATTCCAGACGATGCCACTGAGAGTGATTTGAGCACTTCTGATGAAGACTGGTTGTGTCATCATTAATGTTGTGTTTGGTAAAATAAAAAGTTAATCACATCTCTGTTTAATGTGATTTTTCAACAGACATTTTACAGTTGTTTACCCTGAATCATTCTTTCCCATCTAATTTAATGACTAGTGTACATGTTCAGATAGACTAACATAATTTAATTTATGGGATGCTTTCTGGGCTGCTCAAATTATCACAAAATTTAAAAGCACCAGGCAGCACAGTCACAAGTAAATTTTTTTGTTCAGTGTTTTGTCGAGAAATCAACAAGTACAATTGAGATGTTTGCTGTAGTGGTGTGTTTGTTAAGAAGCATGCCAGCACACTGGTGAACTGACAGTCCCAGAATGCACCCGAGCCAGTGACTCGCCCCAGAGCAAATGAAATTGCTTATCTAGAAAGACAACCGTCATCAAAGAAGAAGTAAAAGGAAACAAATGGTAAGGGAAGGTACTGTGGGGTAGGAAAGAAAGGCCAGAGCCGTGCAAAATGACCTCCAGCAGGCCACAAATGTGCACGTCTGCTCAAACGGTCCGAAACGGACTCCATGAGGGTGGTATGAGGGCCCGACGTCCACAGGTGGGGTTGTGCTTACAGCCCAACACCGTGCAGGATGTTTGGCATTTGCCAGAGAACACAAAGATTGGCAACTTTGCCTCTGGCGCCTTGTGCTCCTCACAGATGAAAGCAGGTTCACACTGAGCACTTGTGACAGAGTCTGGAGACGCCGTGGAGAACCTTCTGCTGCCTGCAACATCCTCCAGCATGACGGTTTGGCAGTGGGTCAGTTTTGGTGTGGGGTGGCATTTCTTTGGGGAGCTGCACAGCCCTCCATGTGTTCGGCAGAGGTAGCCTGACTGCCATTAGGTACTGAGATGAGATCCTCAGACCCCTTGTGAGACCATATGCTGGTGCGGTTGGCCCCGGGTTCCTCCTAATGCAAGACAATGCTAGACCTCATGTGGCTGGAGTGTGTCAGCAGTTCCTGCAAGACGAAGGCATTGATGCTGTGGACTGGCCCACCCGTTCCCCAGACCTGAATCCAATTGAGGACATCTGGGACATCATTTCTCGCTCCATCCACCAACTGCAGCACAAAATGTCCAGGAGTTGGCAGATGCTTTAGTCCTGGAGTCTGGGAGGAGATCCATCAGGAGAGCATCTGCCACTTCATCAGGAGCATGCCCAAGTGTTGTAGGGAGGTCATACAGGCATGTGGAGGCCACACAGACTAGTGAGCCTCATTTTGACGTGTTTTAAGGACATTACATAAAACCAGATTAATGATTCTGTATTGCATTGATCAAGGAACCAACCCAATAGGAGCTAAAGGAATCCTCTTGACATTACTTCACTCAGTAAGTTTATATTATGTTTAATGTGCATTTTCTTCATCAGTTTAGAACATAACATGTTAGCACTCCCTGGTCCTTTTTGGAGACAGATCCTGAGACAGCAGGCAGCTATGGAGAACTTGTGTCAGCTGTGGTAATTAAGTAATACTTTGATTTAATATTGATTTCATGACTATCCTCAGGCACATATTCCTGGATACATATAATGACATAAGTAAACTCCCATTTTAGAATCATTGCCTTCTTTGATCTGACTTACTGCCTCAGACTTTAGTCCAGTGTCCCCAAAAGTATAGAAAATCCATGACACTGAGTAAGAGGCCTTTATCATAAGTGAGAGAGTTTGGTGTAACAGTGGTTGAACATGCCAAATCAATCTACAACATACTGCCATTCCCCAGCTGTAACCTGCATATGCATCAAACCAAAATCCAGTATCATAGCCACATGATAGACATAAAGATGAGGTTAAAAGGGTTGTATCATTTTGCCAGATAGCTTCATCCCAAAAAAGATAAACATTCTTCAAAAACAAAAGTTTGTGAATATTTGCTGTATTGCCAGGCCTAAACCAACCTGTTAAACTTAACAAATTATTGTCATAGATACGAACATATTGATTGAAACAGAATAATCCATTGAAGCCTCCATCATCATCCAAGCTCACTGTTACTATTGAGATTATTTTATCTCTATTTTCCTCTAGAATGTTTTGAAAATCAGCATTTGATCAATAAACTTTTTAAAAGTTTATTTTGATCCTATTGTTTACGTGTGTAATTGCATTTTTATTGAAATTATGACAGGAAAACCCTTAATCAAATTGTATCTTTGGTATCTAATAATAATATTAACAATAATGTTACATATGTAATATGTACACAATAATAATGTGCAAATAAACAAGAAAAATAGCAAAAAATGTCAATTGTTTTCTAATACCCTGTATATAAAAACCACATATGACCACAACTCCAAATGTGCAATTGTCACGGCATCTAAACATGACATATTACAAAAAGGTAGAAACATATAATATACAATATGTTCTGAAGCTGCTACTGGTGCAGTTAACTTTGCTTTAGGCTCCCATACACAGTAGGTGTTACTTACTTTACGTGCAGTGCAGTATTACTTTAACTTGTAATATGTTATAATAAGCAAGTCACTTCTATATTTATGAGGATGTAGACAATAATGTTGGCTGATATGTAAAACTATGAGATATCAAGTGCAGGGAAGATATTATTGATCGATCAGATTCATGAATGTGTTAGGTACAAAAGCCACAATTAGAGAGTGAAACAGAGACTGACACTGGTTGAAATGTATAGTAAATATTTTATTTTGAACTTTTATGCTGAACTACAAACTGTGAACTGTGCGATCCCTGTGACCTGTGTTGCCTGGTTTACTGTGTGTAAAACTGTGCAGGTTCCCATGTGTCATCCCACACTTTGCCACTGTCAGGAGAAAAACATAACAAACAACAACAACAATCACACACAAAATAGGATAATTTAGGTTGTGACATATGACAATTTTTTAGGATGAAATATCTTCTATATTCATGTCATGCTTTATACCAGCGGTCCCCAACCCCCGGACCAGTACCGGTCCGTGAGTCGTTTGGTACCGGGCCGCGAGAGTTGAGGCTCAGGTGTGAAATGTATGGTTTTCAGGGTTTTTATCGGTTTTCAGCGTTATTTTGTTATCATTTTTATCGTTAACTCGGTTTTCCTGGGTCATATCACGTGTGTTATGAATAAATCTTCTTTTTTTCGGTACCGGCACTAGTTTTATTTTGTTGTATTTATCCGCGACACCTTATTGCCGGTCCGTGAAAATATTGTCGGGCATAAACCGGTCCGTGGAGCAAAAAAGGTTGGGGACCGCTGCTTTATACACCTTCATTGTAATATAAATTAATCAAATCAAGTCAGAGTAATAATATATGTAGTAGATGTCAAGCAGGACCACAGCAGCAGCCACGATCCATCGGAACCTGCTGGATGAGAGAGCACAGAAACTCCAGGGAACAAGTTTAGTTAGTAACATGCATGAACTGCATTACTGAGACATGTATGCTTACAGATGGTGAGGGAGAGGGTGAGAGTTTTTAGTAAAAGGAGACGTGACTGCATCTTCAACCAATACTGAGCCTGCATAACCCTGAAAGAGACAGACAGAGAGAGAGGGGGGGGGGGGACACTAACCCCCAGCAGTCTGGTCCCAGACTGCTATCAAGCTCCTCAGCTAAAAGCTAAAAGCTCCCAGTTTACTTTAGTCCAAATACATGAATTCAAACTGAGGTGATAACTATTTATCAACAATATGAATGTCTGTTCCAGTCCAACAAAGTTGTTACTACATACCATATCGAGCAGGGCTTCCACTTGACTTTAACTTCTTCTTTTTCCTGAAAAACATGATATAAACAAACAGTTAATTTAGAAAGACATGCAAGTTGCATACAAAAAGGAGCTTATAAACATTTGTGTACTATACAATTAATTTATATAATATAATAATATAATATTATACAATTAGTTTACTAAAACATAAGAACCACTACAATGCTTGTACTGCCAGCATTGAGTGCATGTCAGCAAAGCAACACTGCTTACATTGTGGCTCACAAGCAAAACTAACTGAAGCAGATGTTACTGAATGGGAAGGAGCACCTTCACATCAATCACTCCTTCTGAGCATGATGTCAGGAGGACTTTAAAGAACGTAAACATCAGGAAGGCAGCACGACCAGGTCGTATCAGGTGGTACGTTCCTATTTAATGTCCTATTTGGAGTGAAATCCTGACTCAGTGGCTGAATTAGTGTAGATTCATCAAATACAAAAGCTTATGGATAGTCAGGCAGGCACAGTTCAAATCCGGGAAGTCCAAAGATGCAAACAAATCTGCACAACAGCAGGCTAAATTACTTACATTTACAACTCTCCTGTCTACTATCTCTTCATATTTGAAAATCTTCTGTGTACGGTGTTTTCGGCATTCTGAAAAATAACAAATGAAATATTTACATGAGGTCTGTAAAACTGGAGAAAATGCAAAAATTAAGGAAAAGAAATCTTAACAAACTTAACGAACCTGTCATGTGTTTTGTACATTTACAATACCATAACGTCTAACCTTTCCTTGTCCTTTTTTTGTTTGGGACATCTGAGGTGTACACCGTAGAAATTGAGGGAGATGCAGGAAGCGGAGATGGAGAGGAGGAAGCAGAGATGAAGAGGAGGATGCAGGAGGAAGCAGAGATGGAGAGGAGGATGCAGGAGGAAGCAGAGATGGAGAGGAGGATGCAGGAGGAAGCAGAGATGAAGAGAAGGATGCAGGAAGAAGCAGAGATGGAGAGGAGGATGCAGGAGGAAGCAGAGATGAAGAG
>CAKLIZ010000727.1:51297-61535 GCA_922035795.1 Oreochromis mossambicus | reverse complement strand
AGGAGGAAGCAGAGATGGAGAGGAGGATGCAGGAGGAAGCAGAGATGGAGAGGAGGATGCAAGAGGAAGCAGAGACAGAGAGGAAGATGCAGGAGGAAGCACAGACGAAGAGGAGGATGCAGGAGGAAGCAGAGATGAAGAGGAGGATGCAGGAGGAAGCAGAGATGGAGAGGAGGATGCAGGAGGAAGCAGAGGTGAAGAGGAGGATGCAGGAGGAAGCAGAGATGAAGAGGAGGATGCAGGAGGCTGACGGAGGGAAGATGGCTCTAAATGAAGAATAAATTCCTCGTTTAGAGCCTCTGGGTCAGGGACTGGTCCAGCATTGACACTGTCAGCAGAGGATGGTCCAGCTGCTGGTGTAGAACTTTTAGCAGGAGGTGAAGCTTGTAATTCTGCAAAATTTTAAATATTAAACATTCATTAAAATGGGTTGAAAAAATGTACAGTACACATAAACACATAATAAGTAGTGATTTGCATGTTTTCAGTTAGGTTTTTACTAAAGTTACAACTTGTAAATATTGGCATCAAATAAGTCATCTCACACCCTCACTGACCCAAATCATTCAGTACAAGTGCCCTCTAGGGTAGTTAATTTCAATTCAATTCAATTTTATTTATATAGCGCCAAATCACAACAAAGTCGCCTCAAGGCGCTTTATATTGTACAGTAGATAGCACAATAATAGATACAGAGAAAAACCCAACAATCATATGACCCCCTATGAGCAAGCACTTTGGCGACAGTGGGAAGGAAAAACTCCCTTTTAACAGGAAGAAACCTCCGGCAGAACCAGGCTCAGGGAGGGGCGGGGCCATCTGCTGCGACCGGTTGGGGTGAAAGAAGAAAAACAGGATAAAGACATGCTGTGGAAGAGAGACAGAGATTAATAACAGATATGATTCGATGCAGAGAGGTCTGTTAACACATAGTGAGTGAGAAAGGTGACTGGAAAGGAAAACCTCAATGCATCATGGGAATCCCCGGCAGCCTACGTCTATTGCAGCATAACTAAGGGAGGATTCAGGGTCACCTGGTCCAGCCCTAACTATATGCTTTAGCAAAAAGGAAAGTTTTAAGCCTAATCTTTAAAGTAGAGATAGTGTCTGTCTCCCGAATCCAAACTGGAAGCTGGTTCCACAGAAGAGGGGCCTGAAAACTGAAGGCTCTGCCTCCCATTCTACTTTTAAATACTCTAGGAACAACAAGTAAGCCTGCAGAGCGAGAGCGAAGTGCTCTAATGGGGTGATATGGTACTACAAGGTCATTAAGATAAGATGGGGCCTGATTATTTAAGACCTTGTATGTGAGGAGCAGGATTTTGAATTCAATTCTGGATTTAACAGGAAGCCAATGAAGGGAAGCCAAAACAGGAGAAATATGCTCTCTCTTTCTAGTCCCTGTCAGTACCCTTGCTGCAGCAAGTGTGACATCTGTAGTGCTTTTCTACATTGTACATTAATAAATTAATGAGTGTGACTATAAATCCAGATAGCTAATGACTTTTTTCCTCTAATGAGACTACTTTCCTGACTTTGTAGTGCATAACATTTGACACTTCAACCTAGTACTGTGACTTATGAGTTTTGTACAATGGTGATGCTAACGACAGGTAATCTCTTAAGAAGTATATAAGTTATTTAAGAATCTTGGTGTTCATATTGGTAACATTATATAACATTTGTTATACTAGAAAGTCTCGAAGAGAATTATCAGGTCTGGTTTTCGTGAAGATTTTTAAAATTACATTTGTATATACATGAGTGTGAAAGACCATACTATACACACACACACACACACACACACACACACACAAAATTGTTCAGGTGGGTAACACCAGAGGTTCAGTATGGCTAGCTTTGGTGATGTGAACGCCACATGGGGAGGTAATACGGCATATATAACACTATTTTCATGTTAGCAACAAGACATGTAGGGCAGCTGTCACCTCACAGCAAGAAGGTTACTGGTCTGAACCTTGGCTGAATAATAGAATAGAATAGAACAGAATAGAGCAGAGTAGACTAGAATAGAATAGCTGGTGACTGTTAACTATCCTCATCCTCACCATCTTGTTTGTCTCTGTGTACCCCGTGGTGATCTGCCTTCTTATCTAGGGTGTACCATGAGTATCACCCAAAGACAGCTAGGATAGGCTACCTGATAAGGACACCTGGTTACAGATAATGGACAAAGCATATCTTACTTCTCAGAAGGTATTCATAAAGCTTCCTCATCTTCATGAGGATGTCACGTGCAGCACCTTCCCCTGGTTCGATCTGAGTGATCACATCCCCTACTATACGGCCCTTACGGTCAAACTGTCCAAGAAACAGAATAGGCTGGTAGCCCAGGGCATGTAGTTTTGAAACCTGCAAGAACAACAAAGAAAAACATATGCAGCCAGTCTTTCATGTAAGCAAATTCATGTATAACAAACCTTTAAGTTTCACATCTTTGTTGTTTTATTGTTGTAGATAGTTAAAAAGTATTTATGGTGACCAAACCTTTAAATGTATGATAAAAATCCATCGTGAAATGTTTTGTCTCTCAGTTAATAGCCGATTAAATTAAAAATCAGAAGTAGCTTAAATAAAAATAGTTTTTAACAAGTTTTTTCTAGTTTGATGTCTTTAGTGTGATGATGTTGTTCTGATGTGAATAACCTTTTTATTTATGCTCTTTTATAAATGAATATTTTATGTGTATATACATGTCTTGTTAGTTTCTTACTTCATGATATACAAGAAAACATTGACAACTGTGATTAATAAAGAATTGTCTAGCAGACCAACCACTTATTAGATCAGAACTAATAAAATTAGTGACAACTGGGCTGAATTAACCACCCTGCTCGCATTTCTGTTTTTTTTAACAGAGGCAGCCCAGTTACTGTCTTAAACTGTTCTTATTTTTTTTCAATCCCTCCTTTACGTTCAGGCTGCCCAGGCATCCACTGCATGTCTTCCTGTTGCAGGTGTTTGGAGACTGACAGGAAGGGCATGGTTTGGTTTTTGGCTTTGTCATTTCTGCAAATGAAAATGGAACATGTAGGGATTATTTCAGGTCTGCTTTGGTTAAATGATTACAAAAATAATTCATGACCAAAGAAATAACTTATATTACGAGGCAGTATTACACCATATTTAGAAAAAAAATCAATTACGAGATTAAAGTTGTTAATATTGAGTTAATTACGTGAATAGGGTTAAAAAAAACTGAATTGATTACAGAAAAGATACATTGCTAAAATAGAGCAGTACTAACATTAGCTGGGTGGCCAAGCAAGTGTCTTACACATGAGAATACATCACACAAAAAAATTAAATAAACTTTTGCAGAAGTAGTTCTCTTGGTACACAGACTGCTCTGTGAAAACATTTCAAGTTTAATATCAGTTTAATATCAGCTGATTAATATTTCAGTGAACATGCAAATTACCCACAGTTTATCACAACTTACTTAGCTAGGATCTGCCTCGTGTCGAGTCGAAAAATTCGCTGCAGGACCGTGAGTTGAAAGATCCATTTACTACGACTCCCAAGATGCATTGCAGTAAAAACCATCCAATCGCCTTGCTTAAGATCTGTTGACGTGTTGCTAAAGATGCTCTGTAGATAAATATTGCAATTTGTAAAAAATAAAATAAAATAAAAAAATAAAATTTGCAATTTGTAATTACATAATTAAACACTGGGCCAGTTTGTTTTCGTATTATCGCTGGTTATTATTTTAGAGTAAATAAAGGAATAACGGGTAGCACCAAGCTGTTGTTATCTTCATTTCCATAGCAACGGCGGTTGAGGATTATGGGTAGTGTGCAGTTACGGGATTAGTGCGCCGTCTGCGTAAATTGGTCTGATTGGTTGGAGCCGAGCGCATCCAAAACTAACAGGAGTGGTGAATGAATCTATAAATGTGTTTTACGTGTGAAATGAAAATAATAAACCTAACAAAGGATTATGTACGTTAAATCTGCGCACTTTCAGATCGTGAATCACTTTGGAAAACACTGTGTGATGGCCACAACATGAAGCGATTTTATTGTTGAATTATCAGTGATACTTTCATGTGTTTTTGTTGAGAAATGTTGACGATGTCATTAAAAGAAAGCATCAAATTAGGGAGAAAAAGCCGTTGGCGGAGAGGGTCCCCGGTTCTCCAGTTAGATTGTACTTCAAGGCGTCATGTTTTGCCATGACGGGGTTATTATTGGAGTAAATGGATGGCTGAAGACTCTGCTCGAAGCGTCTCTGATCACCGCGAGCGGGTTCATATTGGAATGAATTGACAACCCACAGCGTCGCATAAAAACGTGGAAGGGTACCTTTAGCGTCAGCATGAGAAGTTAAGGGACGTGACAAATCGTCAGTATTTTACGCGTCGGGAGTGAGAACGGGTTGCGTGTTCCCAGATGAATCTTGAACAGCACATATAGTTGTTTTTTTCTTTCTTTATTTTTAGCTGGTTTGCTAGAAATTGACCGGATTTATTGCCATGTTTATAATTTTGTAAGCGTAGTCTTTGTACTAAGAATTTTGTTTTTTTATCAATTATCTCATTTTGTTCTAGTTTTGTTTGCGTATTTTGTTCAATGTTTTCTGATCTTGGTGGGACACATAGGCTTCTTCTAGGGATCTGATGGTTTTTTCTAATTCCTGAATATTTTTGTTTTCTTCTTTCTTTTTATGTGATGAGAAAGAAATTATTTTACCTCTCATCACAGCTTTCCCTGCTTCCCATAAATAGTTTAATGATTAAGAATCTGCCCTCTGGATCTATAACTGTATCGAGTACTGTGAAATTAATATTTTTATGTATTAAAATTGCTACTCCCCTTTGTCTATAATTATAACAAGCTGAGAACACATTAGGAAACTCAGGTGTTTTAAGTTCTTTTAAACCTTTAAGAGGTCTTTGGGTCTCTTGTAAAAGGACAACATTTGCCTGTAGTTTTTTTTTTTTGAGTTGGTTAAATATTTTTAACCTCTTTTCTCTGGAGCCAGCTCCATTTACATTCCATGTAACAAACCTTAGTGCGCCCATAGATGTGTGTGTATTACTAGGGGTGTGCGCTGTGTGGGTCGCTTAGACAGGTGGAGAGAATACATCACTTGTTCGTAAATAGAGAGAAGGAGAGAGAAAGAAATGTGTGGCGAGCTGCTACCTGAGACTGACTATGTGTGTGCATATTTACTAATATGAGAACGCTTGACTTAAGTGTGTGTATCCTATACGTCTGTGTGCGCTGTCTGACTGATGTAAATGTGCTGCCGTTGAGCGCATGACTGTGCGTGATCATGCTGTGCATATGTGTCGAAATAAAGGATGTTGATTGTGGATGGGTCTGGAAGCAGGTGATCGAAGCAGTGAAAGAAAATAAAAAGAAAGAAACCAAGGACAAGGGTGAGCAGCTGTGGGATTAAAGAAATTAGTTTATGGTTACTGTTCATAACCATCATCTTTATCATTGCATTAATTATCATTTCATCAAAGCATTTATTGAAGCTGTTGGCATTATGTTATAATTTGTATTACAGGTGTTATCATAATTACATATTAACATTTTTTATTACAGGTGCAGTTATAACCACTTTAAACTGTTGAGTTAAATCTATAATCTTAAAAGTTTATATGCTGAGTATATTGTTACAGTAAAAATAGTAGCTGAGCAAAGGCCTGAGTGTATTCAGCAACATGTTGCACTCAAGTTTACTTGACAACAGGTGACGGGAGAAGAGGACAAGTCCATGGGGACCTCAAAGGCCTGAGATCATCACCATATTTGGAAGAGGATGCCAGAAAGGGGAACTCCTGTGTCTGCATTTAGCTCTTAAGATTGATCATTGTCTGTAAAAGAGGCAAATAATGTTCTTAAGATGCAAATTACGTGCTTGTAAACGCAAGAGGGGGCGTTATAATACCCTGATGTTATAAAAAGCAATCTTAAGTGTATTTTGGGCGGAGATCTACAGCTGATGTTGCAGTGTACATCTCCCCACGCTGCGTGTGGTCATTAAAATCATTGTCTGACCAACCAACAGCATAAAAAAAGAGGGGGGGAAAAGAAAAAAAACGAGAAGAAAAAACCCCCGGAAACATTCCAATTAAAACCATTGACGGAGAGTGACGGTGTTAATTCTGCTATGATATCACACTTAAGATGCGATTTGATATTGGTAAGTAAAACAGATGTTAATGCAAGTTAGTGTGAGTAGATAGGAAAAGGGTGTAGCAGATTCTTATCTGGTGTGAAGTTAATACAGCCACGGAGTGATGTCGGGGTCGCGGTGGAGCTGTCCGTCCACGTACAGCCGGTCCACAGCGATGACAGCGCGGGAGCCCTTCTGGATGAAGCCGCGTCGGATTGGGAAGAGGACCCTGCGTCGTTCCAGGATCTCTTTGGGGAACTGGTCATTTACGCTGAAGTCCGTTCCTTTTAATTCCCTGCCGCGACTTTTCACCTGTTCCTTTTGTTTGAAGTGGCCGAATTTGGCCACAATAGGACGTGGTCTCCCGGCCACTGCCCGCATGGGGCCGATGCGATGCACCCTATCGAAGACGATGTTCTTTACGGTGTCCTCCGGCAGCTTCAGGTGGGTTTTGATTAAGCTTTTCACCATAGTCTCCGCGTCCTCTCCAGCGGATTCTGGAATACCACAAAATACAAGATTATCTCGCATGCCACGAGCTTGTAGATTAATAACTGTCTCTTTTATTTTTTTATTTTCTCTATTTAGCTGGGTAACATTTTCAGGGAGATATTTCACCGACTCCCTTAGCGTGGCATTTTCAGCAGCGAGCGTTTCCACCTGCTGCTGGCTGAACTCCAGGGATTCTCGCAAGGATTTAAATTCCCGGTGAAGAATCTCCACCAAGGACAGCCTTGCGTCGAAGCTGGACAATCGTTTGTCGATTGACTCTAGGACTCTGTCTGTGATATCTTTGCCAGCTGGTGATGTTGTGCCGGGGGAATCTGCTGGGCGACATCTTTTCGATGACGGCGTCTCAGATTTGGCCGGGGAAGATGCACTCTGGGCTTTCTTCATTATGAGATCCTGGAAGCACTGATCGATGTATTCTTGGAGAGCCTCTAAACTCTCCCCATTGTTCTCCAGGGTGTTGATTTAGACAAATGTTGTTAGTTATAAGACAATTGATAAGTGTATTTGGTAAAATTGAAGCTTAAGGGAATTTGTTCAATTCTAAGCTACTAATCACTTTAATTTTTCGCCAAAATCTTCGGCGTCTGACGTCAGTTATAACATGAGTCGCTTACCTTGTCCGTCACTTCTGTCACTTACCTCTCCCCTATTCTTCTCTGCAGCTGACTGACAGACCAACAACATGAGCAAGGGTCTATATGATATGCATACTAACAGGGCAAGGGAAAACTCGATTCAAAATGTGCAGGATTCTTCTTATTATTGTATTAAGTATGTGTTTTAACCTCTATCGATTACATCCGTCAGTTTGTTATCCCCCCACCACACACACACACACAGTACTGATACTGATCACTCGCTCTCTCAAATATGAGATAAAGGCAACATTTGCAAACTCCATGAAGCATCTATGTGACCTAAATCAGAGAATCTGTTGATTCTATATACATGATATTCTTGTGTTTAGTAAGGTTTACAAAGAGATGATGTTCCTTTGGTATAACTGAGCTGCTCACATATCTTTGATTTTAATAAACACACTGTTTAGCTGAAGATTATGGAGTCATTAATATGATACTCTTCACATATAATATGTCAAATGAAATGGACAAAAAGATCAAAATAATGATGACGACGATGATGATACTTTCCACACAAACAGACTGAAGTAGGTCAAAGTGGATGTAGTCATCAAACAGTCAGCAGTGTGTTAGGTTTGCACAGTTATCAGTGGAGGACCTTTCCCTGAAAAATGCATAGTGTGATGTAGAGTTTGATGGTTTTCCTAGCAAAGGAGTGTGACCAAAATAAATATATATTCTTAGTGTTTATTTTCTGTTTATATTGTTTTGTAGAGGCCAGAGTAGGAGAACGCCATTGTGAGTAGAATCTGAGCAAAAAGTACTGACAGGAAACTGCACACCTTGTGCAGAGAACAGGAAGCATGCAGACAGAAAGTGAAACTAGGCAGGGTGCTGCAGAGTTGTTTTGATCGAAACTGTGTGTGACGTATAGCAGAACTATATATACGCATTTTGGCTTGCAATGCTTTTGGATCTGTGGATACGTGCTCGTGTCTACAGCTCTCCGTTTCTGGAAATGTACAATAAAGATGAATTTTTGAGCTTGACCACACCGAGTCCAGTCTTTCTCTGTCGGCAAAAGAATTCAGAAAAAAGAACTGAATTTGATAGGAGGAAGAAGAGATGGCTTAGATTCTGTGGCTAGTGTTTTCATTGTGGATCGGGGTTTCTATCAAATAACTTTGACATGAGCAAGTTTTACAAAGCACAAGACTATAAATGTCTCACAATACCACTGAAGAACAAGAGTATTTGGATCACGGTTTACGTCAAGTACCTGAATTTAAAGAACTCTCTTTTTACAATCCAGTTCATTACTGGTGTCACGGCCGGAGCTGCACAAGACAGACTCTGAGCAGCACTTACATGGAGGCACAGAAATAATGTGGTTCACAAGACTTTTAAACAATAAAGCACGGAATTGTCAAGAAAAGAAAAGGTGTTTACTCTAGTTGCAATTTAATGAGGAAACAAGGACGATAGCTGAGAACTTTGGTTTTCTAGAGCTATGAAAAGAGCAGAACACTAATCAGACACATTTAACATAGGCATGAAAAATAATTTGGAAACTCAGGTATCAGGCAAGGAGAACGGGTATGGGAACCAAGTAATAGAATAGAATAATCCTTTAATTGTCCCACAAGGGGAAATTTGGTTGTATCAGCAGCAAAAAAACACGCATATACAAACAGAACAGGACACACAGAACCGAAGCACAATTTTTACATATTTACATCATGGACAATAGTTACCAGAGCAGAGTACAGTACAGTTGTTTAAATTAGCGTACACATAGTGTGCAAACATAGCAGGATACTGAAAGATGTTTAAATAGTTAAGAATATTTAGAATAATTAGAAAAGTGCAGATTGTTTATTGTACCCGTGCATTAAAAAGTAAACATGTAACTTTCAATAAGTTAGTGTATATATAAGCTGAGAAAAGTAATGTGCAGTTATAACAGTAAAAGTTGTTACAGCGCTGATGTAAACATCTGTGTTTGTTGGGAGCAGTTCTGATTGTACAGTCTGACAGCTGCAGGGAGGAAGGACCTGCGGAAACGCTCCTTCATGCATCTAGGATGCAGCAGTCTGTCACTGAAGCAGCTCTGCAGTTCAGCAACATTTCCATGCATGGGGTGGGAGACTCTGTCCATCAGAGATGTTATTTTGGCCAGAGTCCTTCTGTCTCCCACCACCTGCACTGGGTCCAGGGTGCATCCCAGAACAGAGCTGGCCTTCCTAATACAAGCGGGAGTCTTGGTGTGCTGCAAAGAAAAGACAGGCGTTTCAATAATTAATTCCCAGATGTGCAGTTGGGGAAAAATAAGGCAGAGTCTGTTCAGTCTTACAATTAGGGCCGTTGTGAGGGAGCGATCAAACGATCCGGGGGAGCAGCCAGAACACTGTGTTTGTTATCTGGAGATGGTGGTCAGAGGGCAGGCAGGTGAATTGGGAGAACACCAGCTGCAAATAACTGGACCGCCATAAACAAACCAGTGACAGAGGAGGGTGAATATTGTCTACGATAAGGATTGGCAGTTGGCTGAAAGCTGTAGAAGGCAAACACAGAGTAACGACTTTCTTATGAAAACCTTACTCAGAGCTATGGCTGTGACAGCCAGTTCGACTAAGGTTAGCAGATCACCTGGCGAGGAGTAGTGGTAAGCACTAGTCTTTTTCTTTTTTCTTTTTTTTTTAACCTGTCCCGTTTGGTTCTTTTGCCATCAGAATTATTGTCTAAAGGCGAAGAAAGATGCCCAACGGATTTACTTTACCAAATGGACCATCCCAGACTTGCCGTAATGGTCCATCTGATTCACCTTTTATTTTATTTTCACTTGCTGAATACGGGACAGACTTGACTGGTGGAAAGAAAGGGGAGAAAGAAAGAGGAAAAAAAAACAAAAAAACCTGAGAAGAGGGACGGGGAAAAAGGGCAAAAAACAAAAACCAACAGAATAAGCAGACAAAAAAAAAAAAAAAAAAA